>QKWP01001529.1:6021-34288 GCA_003550325.1 Gigaspora rosea
AATAAGTATTTATGATCTTGTTTTGTGAACTTGTTTTGCTGCTTTTAATTCCATTGATTAATAAATAAATGTTCTTTATACTTACGGGCTAAATAACACAAACAATAAATAAATACGTATTTATGAGCTTAAATTACTGAAATAGATCAATAAATGCATTTTATGCTTACTCTCTAATAATTGAAATTGTGTAAGAAAACTTAATATGAATAAACTATAAACATCATAAAAAATAAATTTTAACTCACTTTTTAAACCATTCCCACCATTTATCATCATTTTTTCCACGCCAATTCCATAATAATAATACCAGGCAGTTTTCCAAATTCCCATTGAATTACCTGCCTCAGCAGACTTCAAATAATATGTAAACACTTTATGCTTATTGATTTCGACTCCAATTCCTAAATAATAATAATATCCAACTTGGTACATTCCGTTAGAATTATTCATATTTGCTGATTTTTGGTAATATTTGAATGCTTTTTTTTCTTTCTTTTCAATTCCTATTCCATATTCGTAACAATAACCGAGCAAATAATTTCCGTTTGAATCATTCGTATCGTCCAATTTTTGACTGTTATCGAAATTCAGTTGATTGAAAGCATCAGTAATTCGTATAATTTCTTTTTCGTTTTCTATTTGGTTTTAAAAAAAATATGTTTGGATATCACCACGATTTACTGATATTTTTTATTTATTTATTTACTTTGGTTATACAATATATCCTAAATTATACCGGCCTTCGTTGCAGTTATGCACTACAAAATTCAGCCCACTTAAAAAAACAAGTCATCCTCATAATATAAAAAAAAAACAAGTCGTTCTCTAATATTAAAAAAAAACAAAATCAAGTCATTCTTGTAATATTAAAAAAAAAAAACAAGTCACTCTTGTAATATTAAAAAAAAAACAAGTCACTCTCATAATATTAAAAAAAAAACAAGTCACTCTTATTGCATAGCATATGCAATTGCATAATATCGCATAATTAATAGCACATAGTCTGCGCATAAATCTAGAAAAAAATGTGTTAACTAAAAATAAAAACACTATAAAAATTTTTGAAATATAGAATGAAGCTTTTCCACATATAAAAACATCCTTGATGATAACTGGCATTTACTTTCTGAAACATCTATTGAAGCATTAAACTTTATGTACTTCAATAGTAATATAGAAGAATAATTACCTTGGCAAAAATGCAATTTAAAAGACAAATGGGAAGAACCTATATTATTAACACCTCCACCTATATGAATATTAATGATTACATTGAAGAATTTCCGGTTGAATATGTAATCGAATATTTTTTTTTTATTCAAAAATTAAAAATTTGATTAGCCTTTTTTTTTTATTAAAAAAAATACATAAATAAATATATAAGTATATACGATTTTTTTATTTTAATTAGCTACATATGTACATATATACGAATAATAATAATTTTCAAGTGTATATATAAACCTTTATTTCAGAATTCTGGTCACATATAAGTCACTACATATTTCTGCATATTGCTACTTTGTTTGCATATTTTGTCGCAGATTTTTAAAAATTTATTGCATAATTTCGCATAAATAGACAGGTAACGCATACATAATTTGGGGCTTGTTGCCGCATAAAATGGTGAGCCCTACCTGTGGTGATCATCGCTGGTGTAATCTACAATGCATAAAAACAAAATAAACAAACCAAACAGTTTGTATTAAATAAAAATAAACCTCTTTAATATTAGGGTAAGGGTAAAGGTTAAAGATTTGGTTAGGGGCTTTGTATATAGTAAAATTTAGCAAAGAATTTTTTTTTTTGTATAAAAAAAAGTAGTTTCATAAACAAAATTTTAGGTTAGAAGCAATTTTAGCAATTTTTTAAAAAATTCTTTGTTTTTGTTACACAAAATTGATCTACATATTACACCTGATCCTGAAATTTAATTGGCAAATTGATTACTAGTGATGATCACCAGTGGTGATAAATAGCAAATTCCAATAAAATATAAATTAAAAGAAAGTGACTTGTATTAAAAAAAAATAAAATAAAAATATAAAAGAGATGACTTGTATAAAAAAAATAATAAAATAAAAATAAAATATAAGTTAAAAGAGAGTGACTTGTATAAAAAAAAATAATAAAATAAAAATAATATAAAAGAAAATTATTTGTATAAAAAAAAAATAATAAAATAAAGAGAATAACTACGGTTAACCGGGAGAATTACTGGTTACACAGATTAGTGATCTGCACATAAATAACTACAAGTATTTTTTTTTTGTTTATGTTGTTTTTTTTTGTTTTTTTTTTGGGAACTAATTAATTTTTTTTTTTTTAGCAACTGCTTTGGTGCCTTCTCTTCTCGTCTTGGATTTCATTTGCTAGTGCTCCATGAAGCCTTCATATGTTGGAGCCATTACTTGGAGTCGTCGTATGATAGTGCTTAAATCGCTAATATGTTGAAGTCATTGTATGGTGTTGCCTTTGTTCGTATATTAAAGTATCGCGTGGAGTAGAATCGTCGTCATATATTGTATCTTCGTCAGGCAGTGTTAATTTCGTGTTGCCATTTTTGACGCACTGCTGATCTAGTTAGATAGGTGTTACTTTCTTCTTTTTGCTTTTCCTTTTTGGTTTGTTCTTTATTAACTCTTGCTTACCTTCCTTTTAGTGTTGATTCATTATTGGTGCCACAGATTTTCTTTGTTGTCATCGTTTTAGTACTGTCGTTACCGGAGTTACACTGTTATAGTGCTGCTATCGTTTTGATACTTTGTCCCGTCTGAAAGCATAAATCGTATGTGGGACTCTTTGGCGATAGAGTTCTTACCCGGGTCAGAAAATAGTGACCCAGATGGGTCAGCTATTTGCTCGGGTTATGACCCGGGTCAACGGGTCATGTGGACAATCATAAAGTTTCTTAAAGAAATCGCTCTTTTCAATTACTGAATTAGGAAGACAATCGAATTTTATGAATTCAGCATATTACCATTGTAAAAAACAATAGTAATATGCAGGATTCATAGGATGCATAAATTTGATTGTCTCCCTAATTTGAAGAAATCGGTATAACCCTTACATAAAGTTGATTTTCTTAGAAATCATACGCCAAGAGGCATATCGTTTATAATCGGAGGTTTGTAAAAATTTGGAATTTTATATAAATAAAAATCCAAATTTTTCTGGGTCCCTGATAGTAAGTATTTTAAGGAATAATTTAAAATTGTCAATAATCACAGGTATATTTTTATTGGTACGTTTTTTTTTTGTAGTTTTAAGTAGAATAGTTGTAAAATTCTATGTAGAAATTTTCAAAGTATCATTTTAGCATGTTCACGAAATAGTTAAAGCCAAGTTGTTACTTACGAATTGGGGCTGAATTAGATAAGCACAAAGCATTGGGGCGTTATCTAATATCAGCTAGGGCTGAAAATTTTATGGGAATTTTTAAAATCATTGTATCGCTTTGCAAAATTGGTGTGAGAGAAGAATTACAGTTTTAGATTTCTTGCATTGTAAGCATGTATATAAAAATTGAATTAGTACTCATTTCAAAGTTCCTAACGCCCAAATCTTACCATTAAATACTTCTAGATCGTTTGTGTGTCATAATACTCGTACTATTATTATTATAAAAAGCCAGTTGAAGACTACGATAAACCTTATCAAAAAAAAAAAAAAAACACCGTTGAACCTACCATCAACATAAAGCAAATAGAATTACATAATGTAAGTCTTTAATACGAGAAATAGTTCATTTTGTTGTGAAAAATAATTAACAATCTTATTTTATCATATAGAATTACCAAGCAGATAATATGAACGATGAATTTCTAGAAGATATGGTGTTAGAGTCTGAGAATGTGTTAGAGCATGATGATGCGTTAGAGACTGATAATGCGTTAGAGCCTGATGATGCGTTAGAGGCTGGTGATGCGTTAGAGCCTGACGATGCATTCGAGCCTGATAATGTGTTTGAGCCTGATGATTATGATTTAGATGGGTCGGAATCTAATAATTCGGATGGTAATGAAAATAATGAAGATTTACTTCAGTCCGTATTATCACAAACTGGCCATCAAGTTTTGGCTAAAACACGAAAAAGAAATGAAAGG
The DNA here is from genome assembly GCA_003550325.1 of Gigaspora rosea. Lineage (NCBI taxonomy): Eukaryota > Fungi > Glomeromycota > Glomeromycetes > Diversisporales > Gigasporaceae > Gigaspora > Gigaspora rosea. The sequence continues at coordinate 10,131 of QKWP01001529.1, forward strand.
GCGGGTGGTAGTCCCGTTAAACAATTTTATGAGACAATGTTAATTAACAATTCAGAATTTTGGGTTTGTCGCCATAAATCTTGTATTCCACAGGCAAAATATTTAAAGGATGGATCTACTTCGAATTTATGGCGGCATTTGAGAAATAAGCATCATATTTCACGAGATTTTGTGGAAAATGGTCGAGTAAAGATTGTAGTAAAGGATAATAATAAGTGTGAATTTGTTGTAATGCCAGAATCCTCGCAGTCAACAATAATGCAAACATTTAGCAAAATGAAAAAATATGCATTTAATAACCCCAAACAAAAAAATCTTGATAATAATGTAGCTGCTTTTATCATTGAGGAACTTCAACCATTTTCAATTATTCAATCACAGACGTTTAAAAGAATAATTGAAGGGCTTGATATCCAAGCCAATATACTTAGTAACGATCGTTTGAAAGAAATTCTTATAAATTCCGAGGATAAGGTATTACGAACCCTTCGTGAATGTGCTCTTGATAGCGCTGAAATTAGTTATATTTCATTTACAACTGATATGTGGACATCAGATAATGGTGATCCATACATCGGACTTACTCTTCATTGGATAAATGATAGTTTTCAAATAAAAGAAATGATTGGTAATATCTTGTATCTCCCATATCCCTATACCGCAGAATGTCTTTTAAATAAAATTGTTGAAATTTTAGATAGTCTCCAACTTAAACATATAACTGTTAGTGGTACAGTTGATAACGGGTCAAATATTAAATCGTATTTAGAAAAATTGGAAAAAAATATAGCATTTTTAAAGTTAATTGCTTCGGTAATACGTTACAACTTGAGATTAATAATGCATTAAAAGAGTGTTCAGAAATTACTAATTTAATAAAAAGATGTAAAGATGTTGTATCACATTTTAGCGGAAGTCCAAAGCAGAAGCAATTCTTTTTAGAAGCACAAAGGGAGATAGAAGACTAGAATAACTTTCTTTTTGTAGTTCGTGATGTTTCAACGAGGTGGAATTCGACGTTTTATTTATTAAAACGGTTAACGGTCCTTAAACCAGCAATGTATAAGTATAAGTCGATTTTGGTTGAAGTTAATAATAATAGCTCGCTAAGAAGTTATGAAGACAAAGAGTTATCATTAGATGAATGGGAAAAGGTAGCCGAGTTAGTTAAATTATTGTATCCATATGAGGTTGTTTCAAAAAAATTATCTGGTTCACAGTATTCAACACTTTTTCAAGCATGGTTCGCAATTAATTTTATTAAAATAAAACTCGATTATACAATAATAAATAATGTTGATGTTTAGAAATTTGGAGGTCTTCTTCGTGAATCAATTCAGAAATGATTTTTAGAACCGACAAGGCCAATTCGATTTGCTGCTTTTTTTGATTCGCGTACTAAGGACATGCAAATATTTACAGAAGATGAGAAGAATCGAACTATTTCAGAAGCACGTATAGAATATCTTCAATTAGCTACTAATTTTTATGAGTTAGATAATTTATCTGATACAGCATCTAGTGAGATAATGAATAGCGAAGATATTTTTTCTAACCCAGAGGACAGTTTTCAAGAACATTCAAGTCAAGATGATAATAATATTGCTAACCGTGAATTTAATTCATATTTATTACTACCAAGGGTTCCAAGTGAAACAAACATACTTCAATGGTGGGCATCAAGAAAATCCGATTATCCCATACTTGCAAAACTTGCTCGCAAGTATCTCTCCATCCCAGCCATCTCAGTACCATCCGAACGCCTTTTTTCATCTGCAGGTCTCACTATTACCGAAAAACAAACAAGACTCAATCTTCAATTTGTTAAATTGATTCTCTTTCTTAAATTGGCTCTAAAGCTTTGGCCTGCTTCACATATATTTAACTAGGTAATAAAAATTTTTATTTTTGTTTTAAAATAATTGAATTTAGCAATGTAACAAACAGTAATTGAATTGGGCAGATAGTGGTGAACGAAAATTATGAAGTACTTACGGGTCTGGATAAATTATTAAAAATCGAACTGCCAATACATTTAAAAATTCAAGAAACATATCACATAAAAAAATATAATAAATACATTTAAATATATCATTAAATTTGAACCATGTATTTGCATTAAGAATGAGAGGAAACTTACTGAATGATAGACAGATATAAGAAACCACCTGAAGATTTAAAATAAGTATTAGAATCGCGTATGTAATTTATTGAACATTGTGTGCACTTGAACATTGAACATTGTGTGCACACATACTATTTTTTAAAGAAAAAAAAATACTTATCGTAGAAATAAAATGTAATAGCATTTCTGGGATGATATTGATATCAATGTTCTATTTGATGCAATAAATAAAAGAAATAAATTATATTTTATAGTAGATTGATACGATTATTACACAAAATTACGATATTTATAAGAAAATTGCATTTTAGTAGGTTTTTGCCTATTTTGAATTCTGACCCGTTTAACCCGGGTCAAAGCAATTTTTGACCCATGACCCGTTGGGTCGGGTGACCCGTACGGGTCACCCAACCCGGGTAAGTACTCTATTTGGCGATCTGCTATATTGATGTTTGGTTAGTTGTTAGATTTAGGGTTAGGGTTAGGGTTAGATTGTTTTGATTTAGGGTTAGGGTTAGTTTTGATTTAGAGTTAGGTTAGAGGTTCTGCTACTATGGGACGATTTTTGTTTGACCAAGTATATTCATCACATAACAACGTTTTAGAACATTTGTTAAACAACGATTTTATTATAAATTAATTTTTAATAAATGTCATGAATCATAATTAAAAGAAATGTGAGTTTCTATTTAACCCTCTAAATTCAACTAATACTTGTTTTAATAAAACTCTACTTTAAAACTTAAAAATTTGATAAATTTATCTTTAAATCTGATCATGCATTTTTATTGGTCAGCATGCAGATCGTGTAATAGGAAATTCCCCCGGTTAAGATTAGCAATTCTCTAAAATAAAAATATAAAAAAAGTGACTTGTATAAAAAAAAAATAAAAAATCTCAAAAGCAAATTAAAAAAAAAAAGTGTAACTTGTATAAAAAATAAATTAAAAATAATAATAATAAAATAGTGCACTATAAGAAAAAAAAAAGAAATTGATGATTTAAATTTAGATGTAACTTTATGGCACAAAAAAGAATTTAAACACTTTATTAATCTGAATACCAAGAAATATCTTTTATTTTATATTAAAAAATAAAATTAAAAAAAATATATTATTGTGTTTCATTAAATCAAATTTTCAAAATTACTTGTATTAAATAAATATACTTACCTCCTTAATCTTCAAATCCAACAGGTCTTCAAATTACCAAGTTTTTCTTCAGGATAGGGTCTTCAAGTAAAGTGTTTAAATTCTTTTTGGTAAAGTTACTTTTTTTATCAAATATAAAAGTATATCTATCATTTGAATTATAATTTCTACAAAGAGATTTTTCATGCCCTTATATATAAAAACCCTTGAACTAAATATATACGACTTTGTTTGTTTTTTACTTTAGTAAACAATCTAAAACAAAATTATATGTTTTTAAAATAGAATACAAGTAAAATACACAATTTCAAAATGAAAATACATTTCCAAAACAGAAATATATGATTCAAAACATGGTTTAAATTCCCAAATAGAAATATACAATTCCAAAATAGAAATATACAATTCCAAAATAGAAATACACAATTCCCAAAATAGAAATACACAATTCCAAAATAAAAATACACAATTCCAAAATAGAAATATACAATTCCAAAATGGAAATATACTATTTAAAAAAAAACAACTCTATTCATAATTATTTTCATTTTGGGCCTTTATTTGTAATTATTTCATTTTGGGCCCTTATTTGTAAATTCCCCTAAAATTTTCTTGGAATTTGCAGATTTTATTATAAGCATACATGTCACATTATTTTTTTTGAATTTTTATTATGTTTACAAAATAAACTTTTCTGCATATTGAAACAAAATTGAATTTTAATCACTAACCATAGCACATATGTAATATGTGTATTAACAGTTAATATCAGATATCAGATACGTATTACGTCTGTCTCCAACCTAAAAATTTGCTAAAAAAAATTTTGCCATTAGATTAAGGTTAGAATTTGCTATAATAGATAAAAAGAGTTTTACTACAGTATTACCAGATTTTACAAGGAACAACACTTTTTTATTAATGCGCAGAAGGTAGTTTTATAGAAACGATTTCTCAGATTGTTGTTGTCGAGTATATACTATTACATGAAAACATAATACATATTTATCATAATATCATTATAAATTAACTTGCATAGATAGGTTGATATCGATAATGTAATTTGTCTTTTTTTAATATGCTTTTTTCAAGTAACTGTTACATACTTTCAGAGCATTAAGGTTCAGAAAATATATATATATATCAAACAATTGGCAATTTATATAGCAGATATTAATTAATGTTAAAATAAAAATAAGCAATAAATGAGATTAACTTTTTTTTATTGTACGCATCCTGGAGTTTGATCTTTAATTCTTTATAAAGCAAATTTAAGATATCACAATTTTTGTGCAAATTTAGAGATTACAAAGAAATATTGTTGAACTATAATATACTTTTTTTGCAAATGTGTCACCATAATTATCAAAAATAAGAAAATTTATTACCGTACTTTAAATGTTAATTAATAATGCATCAAATTAAGATTAGACAAATAAACAAATTTTTGGAAGACGAACTAATATTTTCCTAGTTTTAGCAATTTAAGCATCAAAAGGAAATTACTGAATTAATTTTCAAAAAGAGCTTGTACATACGAATTACATGATCATCATGATTACACCACTTTATCCTGTCATTAGCAAATTTTATATATAGATATATATCGAATACTAACTGGTCAAATATATCATACTAAATACCCCTGCCGATTTCTATCGATAGTGATTGTAATCGATATATATTTGATATAGATATTAATATATATATCTGATAAGATATATATCGATTAATATCTATATCAGATATATATCGATTACAATCACTATCGATAGAAATCGGCAGGGGTATTTAGTATCGATATAATACCCCTGCCGATTTCTATCGATAGTGATTATAATCGATATATATCTATTATAGTTAATGGGTATCCGTATTGCCATTGTACTAAATTTAGTATATACAAAAAAAATTATTTTGAATTGATTATTTAACCAAATTTAATAAAATTTTGCCAAAATATATTTGAATATTAGAGCTATCTTTTTGTATAATTTTAATATTATTTATTAATAAAAATTTTATATAATTTAATCTTAAACTACTTGTATTCTTCGAAAATTTTGTTATACTAAATTTAGTATAGTATTAAAAAAATTATATTATATAAAAATTTATAAGAAAATAAAAAAAAAATAAAATTTTTAAATTATTTTAGATCTAGTCTTGACTTTAGAATAATTAAAAAAAATAAATAATAATTTTTTAAAGTAGTTTAAATAAACCTGTTTTAAAGTGATACAAGCCTAAAAATAGTTAATTTTTTATAGTAAAACATAGTAAAAACATAGTAAAGTATTATAAAAAATTGATCAAATTAAATTACTTATAACTTTTTATATACCAAACCAATTTTAATGATTTTATTATCATTAGAATCAGAAAAACTAAGCTTACAACTTCTACTAATATTTTAAAAGAATTTAATCAAATAAAATTTTTACTATTTAAAATTTAGTAATTTTTAATTATTTTCTTAGTTATTTTTTGGTTATTTTTAGTACTAAATTAAGTTTTAAACTTACTAATATAACTTTTGATAAGTTAACAAAATTTTAAATCTACTAAAATCAAATATAGATATAGAATTATATATTATATAAATTTAATTTAAAGTTAATAATAAAAATTTTTTAAAATTTAGCTTTTAAAACTATACTAAATTTAGTACAACGTACTAAATTTAGTATAGCATACGGATACCCATTAATAATCAATATATAACCAATATATCAATAGTGATTATAATCGATACATATCCGTGATAGTTAATAATCAATATATAATCAATATAATATTTTGATAATAAAAATTATATAATTTATTAAAAAAATTCGATTTTAAAAAATTTTTAATTTATTAAAAAACTTAATATATTTTTATTATATAATTACTATATAATTCTATAATTATTACATATTATCTATAATAATATAACAAGAACAAACAAGAAAGAGAGCTATATAGTTTTTTTGTGATAGTTCATAGTTCTTGAATCTCTATTCCTGGTACTATTTCAATATCTTGTGAAATATGTATTTATGAAAAATTAGTAGAAAAATGAATAATACCAAAAGACAAAAGAATAAACAAATATAGCTATACGTTTTTTTTTGCAATAGTCCCAGTTCTCGAATCTCCATTTCTAGCGACCCCTATTTACAATGCCATTTCACAGTTCCCGAAGTACAATCTACAAAAGAAAGAGTGCATTAGTGAGAAGAATATAAAAAAAAAAGCAAGACAAAAATACAGACTAGTACACCCCTTATACCAGCCCAAGATCCTGTTCACGACTAGAGCTTCAGATTCGTATTCGCTATTCGAATAATATTTGTATTCAGTGAATATTCGAATAAAATTTTTTAAATAATTATTCAATGAATAACATGAATATTCGAATAATTGTCTTATTCGAATTATTCAAATAATATAATTATTCGAATAATTTATTCTTATTCGAATAATTTATTATATTCGAATAATAATTCCTATTTGAATAATTTATGATATTCGAATAATATTCAATATAATCATCAAAATGTAATTTTTTTCTATATTTTAGATGAATACGTAGTAATTCAATTCATTATTAAATTAAAAATAATTAATTCATGATACTTCCAATCGTCCTATTGTCCCAACTTATTACTAATTTTATCCTTTGTCCCTATCCTATTTTGTTTCTCCATACGTTATTACCATATATAGATCGATAAGCTTATCAAAATTATTATTAAATTAATTGAAACCAATTAATAATAAAATAATAGAAAGTCTTTTAGACTAAACTAAAAAAAAGCTATAGGCACAACATTCGATTTGACTTAATAGTTAGAAGTAGAATTTGTAAAATTGGAATTAACGCTATTATATAAGTGCTAGTTATTATTATATATATAAATTATAAGATATTGAATACGATACTAGGCAAAATAAATATATTTACTTGAATATATATTTATTCGAATAATTATAATTATTCGAATAAATTTATTTATTCGAATATTATTATTTATTCGAATAAATATTATTATTCGAATAAATAATATTATTCGAATAATTATAGTTATTCGAATTATTCAGTAAATTTAGTCATTCGGTGAATATTCGAATAGCTATATGCCAATCCTAATTATTCGAATATTATTCGAATAAAGAATTCGTAAGCTCTATTCATGACGCCATTTCACGTTTCCCGAAGTACAAACTTACAAAAGAAAGAGTGCGTCAGTAAAAAAGAATTAAAATATAAAAAGAAAGCAAGACAAAAATACAAACCGGTATACCAGCCCAAGATTCTATTCACGACGCCATTTCATATTTCCTGAAGTACAAAATCCTTATACCAGCCCAAGATTCTGTTCATGATGCCATTTCATATTTTCCGAAGTACAACCTACAAAAAAAAGAGTGTGTTAGTGAAAAAAATATGAAAAAAAAGCAAGACGAAAATACTGACCAAAGTCTCCCTATTAGAAAAAGATGCTATGGTAATGGGTCAACTTCTAAATAGTAGTAGAGGAGAGTACTTCCGTAAAACAGGTAGGAGATCACTTCTTCATGATTCTTTTAATCCGATCTCTATACCTGTTTTACTACAGTATGAAAAAAATAATAAAAAAATAAATATGAAATACAAAAAAAAAATAAATCAAAAAAACGAAATAAATACAAAAAAAAATAAATAAATAAAAAAAATAAAAAAAATAAATAAATAAATAAATCAAAACGAAAAAAAAATATATATAAATAAAAAAAAAAATAGAAAAAATATATATAAAGAAAAAAAAATCAAACCGAAAAAATATAATTATATAAATTAATAAAAAAAAGAAATTAAAAAAAAATTAAAAAAAAAGATAAAAATAAAAAAAATATATATAAAGAAAAAAATCAAACTGAAAAAAAATAAATATAATATAAATTAATAAAAAAATAACCTGAAACGAAAAAAAATTGAAAAAAAACAAAAATAAAAAAAACAGATCCAGTAGATCTATCTAAATATGCAAAGATTACTAATTGCGCAGATTTATAAATAAAAATCTGCAAAGATCTCAAAATTATGGATTTCTATCAACACACATTGTATGCAGAACCTTAATTTGATAATCTGCTATTTGCTATCTGCTATATAATGATTAATAACTTAAATCGGTATTTATCGATTCAAATGTATATGATAATAATAGATTAGCAGATGTATAACGATTTATATTTAATTTCAAAAAAAAACTCCTTCCAACGATCACTTGGACCAAATTTTCCTACCGAAAGAAACAAAAATTTTTCTTGTTAGAGAGTTGCCTATACATAAAGTATAGTAGGACAACACAAAAATACGGTTCTTACAAAGGTCAATCGAGCTGGAGGACTCCTTTGTATATTTGACATGCAAACCAGAAGCGTCTTTTTACAAGATAACTGGCAGGTAGTGCCCTTGTACGAGAAATTTTGGTAGGGATATGAGTTTCTCTCCATCGACGAAGTATCCTATAGTAAAACAGTAGGGAATAACAAGAAAATGAGTTTTTTGGATTCACATTTCTTCAAGTTTGTTACAAGTGACTCCTTTCTTGCTTCCGCTCTACTCCCTTTTTTCTTCAAATTTTTTCGAAAAAGTGGGCAATTTAGCTTACCCCCGGTAAAAGATTGACATTGTATATAGTTTCCATTTTCGGACGAACTCAGTTGAATGCAACCACGTGTTTGTTTTGGACAACACATCACTACTTCACATGACAAGAATCTTACGTCTATGGTAAAAAGAGATATTCAAAATGAAACGTTAGTCGGAAGGGTCTATTAATATTAAAGCAAAGCTTTACAATAGAGATATACAATTGTTGCAATTGTTATATAGTTTTTGTTTATGCCTGGCATGGGTTATAATAGTATACTTATCATAGATTGTTTCTTTTTTTCTGCCTTTTTCTTCAGTTTTTCTTTTTCTTTTTTGCATTTATTTTGAATTTCATTTAGTCTTTAGTATTACCTCTCTTTTTTATTTCCCCTTTTATTTTCTTGATATGTTCTGTTTTTCTTAGTTAGTTGGAATTTGAATCCTTCTGCTCGAGAAGCTTGGAGAAGAAGGTTTAGAAAAAAAGTAGGCAATCATGATAAGTTAGGACGTAAACACTAAACAGTGATATATTAAGCGGTCATGCAGAAGACTTGATATGGAGTTAAAGTTTACTATAGCAGATCGAACATGAGTAATTTGGACTTTAGTCACAAAGAGCCGGGTTAGTTAGTATTTAAAATTTAGGTAGGCTTTGGCCCTAACTTGTATAAAACCTTAGCATTAATTATATAAACCTAATAAAGTACTGGCATGATTGCCAAATTAAAAAAAAACGATTTATATTTAATTACGATGTATATTGATTATAGATATATATCGAGTTTTATCTAGTTTATCGATATATAACATTATTTTTTAATCGATATAAAACGATTAATTGTTATATATCAATTAGTATCTATCTAAAAAATTTTCTAATGGTTATCTTTAATGATAATATATGTGTTTCATATGAAAATTCATTCATTGGTTTAAATGTACCATATTAATTTAAAAGAAATAATAAAATACTACAAAAGAATTGACTCGGTGACTTGCAGATGAGTTGGGTAACTGGGTCAAGTTATAGCACCTGGGTAGTTGACCTACGGGCTGGGACCTGTAAAATTTTAGTTTTAAAAACTCAATTTTTCTGAACAAAAAATTTAGGCAAAATTAAATTTAATAAATTTTAGATAAATTTTGATTTAAATTTAATAAATTTTAGTTTAATTTAACAAATTTTAGATAAATTTGAAAAAATTTTATAAGTTCATTCTTTTTTTTGTTAAAATACAATATTATAGAATTTTTAATAAATCAGTATTTAAGTTTTGCCGATTGTTTTGAAGAATATTTGATCAAATATAAAAATTAATTAGGAATTAAATCGCACTAAGTCACATAAATTTATATTTCTAATAAAAAATAGTCTGTACTGTATGTTGTATAAAATTTTTAAAAATAATGCGTACCGGTATCACTAGGTATAGACAAATCGATGATTTTTTGCCTATACTGTGCAGGCCCACATTATTGTAGTTTGCTGCTAATGCAGGCCAAAATTGTAAAATTCTGAAATTAACCTGTGTAGTATCAACTAAGACCCTAGCATCACCAACCAAAAAAGTTTCGCTAAAAATTTTTCACAGTTAAATTAGGGTTAGGATCTGCTATTAAATTAGGTTAGAAAGAGTCTTTATAATACCAAAATTTCATAAAGAAAACTTTTTGTTAGTGCGCAGTAAGTAGTTTTATAGATAATATATTGATTTATAGGCCTCTGCATGGGCCAGGGCTACCCACAGGTACCCTAAGGGTAGTACCACTAGGGCCGGGTTTGGGCATCAAATTACAGGCCCTAGGGAGGGTAAGGCTAAAAATTGTAGGCTCTTTATTATATAGGTAGGGCTTGGGTACCAGTACTACCTAGCCCGTATACCTGTAGGATAGCCCACTATACTTGCACATGACTATCCACCAATTAAAACTTATATTGATCGATAATCTTTTTTTTATAATAATCCTATATATACAATATGAATAGGTTGGCTCTTTAATTTTTCTTTTATGTGTATATTTAATTTGGTTATTAAATATTGTTGATCGATTTTGAAATTGTAATAAATGCAGAAAAATAGTGTAAATGGTTTTTTTTTATAACTTCAAAAATTTGTAAAAACCATCGTCAAATAAAGTGGAAACATTGAATAAAGTGAAAATGGCGAATAAAGTAGAAACATTGAATAAAGTGGAAACGTCGAATAAAGTATAAATATCGAATAAAATAGTGTAAAAAACAGGAGTTTTTAAGTTTTTTTTTTACATTTTATACTATATGTATTTATAATATATGGCAGATTATACATCAAACGTGCTTAATAATTTTTTTATCTTTTTTTTTTTATTAAGCCTGTGAGTACCCATGGGTACCTGTGGGCTTTAAGGGCCAGGTAGAGTACCAATTTTGGGGCTCTAGGGTAAGAGTAAGAGCTTGGAAATTAAGTCCATTAATAAACGGGTAGGGTTAGGGTACTACTACCTGGCCCTACCTGGTAGTATTCTACAAGATCCAATCTGAGATCTGGATCTGATCTGAATCTGGTGATTTAGATCGAATCGGATTTATGATTTATGGGATCCGCCGGATCCAGAGGATCTGATCCAAAAATCTGTTTGAATCCGTTCATGCTGATTGGTTGTACTTTGTAAACTCTGATTGGTTATAGCTGATTTGAAAATTAGTGAGACACCTGAAAAACTTTCTTGTTTTTGAAACCTTTCAGTTTCGTCTTATGAATCATCTAACTTTTCAGAATCGCATTGCCATTATCGGACCGAAGTTCCGAAGACTGTGACATGGTTTCCAAAGAGTTAGATAATTCATAAGACGAAACCAAAGAGTTTCAAAAACAAGAAAATTCTTCAAATGTCTCACTAATTTTTAAATTAGCTGTAATATAAATCGTAATGATAAATCTTATAAATTTGATATGCAAACTTGCTATAATAACTTTAATACTTTAAATTAATGCGAATAAAATGATTTTATGTATTTTAATAATTAATAAGTATTTATAATCTTGATTTGTTATGCTAATTTATAACGCGGATGAATTGATTGTAGTGATAACAAAGTATTTTGTAAATAATTTTAATGGATTAAATAATTACATATAAATTAATAACAATAAATGTTCTTTATACCTCCTGTGATTGACTGCACGTGTTTACTTGATTAATAGATCTTAAATGGGTCATAATATTAGCCAATTATATCGTGTTAGTTGTATAACTATATCGGATCTGGATCTGAATCTGGATCTTTGGCTTCAAATTTGGACCTGAACATGAATTCGATCTGGTTTTCAGATCGGATCCGGATCTTAAAAAATATCTGTCCAATCTGATCTTGCGGAACACTACTACCCAGCCCATGTGGAGGCCTATTGATTTATGAACGATTTTTTGGTTTGGGTAGGTTTTTCGCGTTTTTTTGCATTACACCTGATCTCGAAATCTGATTGGTTGGCGAATTAGTAGCGAAATTTTTTAGGGTGGTGACACTAGGGTAGGGTAGGTGGCATGGGTCCCAGGGCATGCCCCTATCATGTGATCATGGGAAGGATCATCACGAATATGATTGGCCGATATAAGAAACTCAGTATTAAGGAATTAAATGATCAAAAATGAATGGACCATTGATGATATTATTTTTCAAGCTAAAAATAAATACAGTCAGCCTTTCTAATTGTACCCTCGCTAAGTGCACACCCTCTCTAAATGCATGCTTAAATGCTAGCCCAAATATATACTTGATCTTTATAAATGCACTTTTTCTTATTATTTTCTAAATGCACGTTATGAAAGTATGGTTCCAAGAGCATGCACTTAGAGAGGTCTGACTGTATATTAAATAAAATTTGTAATTTTTAAATTCAAAAAAGAATAAAATTATTTTTTAAAACATTTATTTGGCCTTATTATGTAAAAAGATCCATTTTGAAAAATTTTAAGCATCATATTAACGATTTATATATCTAGGGGCATGCCCTGGGGCACGATAAGAAGGGCATGCCTCAGTTTGGGGGCATGCCCCAAGGTGCATGCCCTAAATTTTTACCGTGCCTCCTACCCTACGCTAGGGGGGTTCAGTATCAACATCCCTACATAACACATACTATAATTAATACATAAATTCTCTAGAATTTAGAAATTTTAGAAAACTTGAGTTGATACTTGAAATTTTAGATTTTTTGTGAAAATTTTATATCTAAAATTTTACGAGTCCCAGCTCGCGGGTCAAACCACTTAAACTATCGGGTATAAATATACAAGCCGGGTAAAGCCAAATTAAACTATAGCTTGGCTTATTTATACTTGTTTATCGAAAACTTTGACTTTATACAATATTTGTTTTTTTTTTTTTAGCGGGAGCATTAGAAACGGGCTTTTTTTTCTAACAGGAGTATTAAGGTTGGTCTTTGTTAGTTTGCCAGGTGGCCCGTGGGTGGTTAGTCGGGTGACCACCCACCCGATTTCCACCTGGGTGACTCATAGCCCACCTGTCGGGGATGATTTTTTAGACGGGTCAAATTTTAGGATATGATAAAATTAAAGTTAAAATGGTATTTTCGTTATTTAATTTCTAAATTTTTTACTATAACATTTTTGAAACAGAATAAATTGACAATATTGTAAGAACTAGGCGATTATTTAAATTTCATCGATTCAATATCCAATGTACATTCGTAGTTTTCTTTATGCCAGTATATCATCGATTGCACGACACCATGATAGTGCACCAATGCAGCTGCTACTACAAACAAGTGAAATATCTGATGTGATGAACCCTACAAATTATTTGGAAAGTGTTATATATTTTTATTAAAAAAAAAAAAACAAAAAAACAAAAAAAAAAGCAAGCACAGCTTACACAAATATCGAATTTTCCAGGATACCATCTTTCTGGTATTCTAAATTAAAATAATTTAATATCTTTGACAAAAAAGAAACTTCCATAATTACACATTTATATGTAGATAACAAGCGATATATGTATTCACGTACGTACGTACGTACGTACAGTACATACCTTGCTCCATATATTAATGCTCCTATAATGTAAAGTATGCCAGTTAGTAATAACCATTTTAACGAGATCACAAAAAAACAAAGTTCAATCTGTAATAGAAAAAGAAAGGGAGATTATTACGCTATTTTTATAAATTGGGGAATATCCTTAAATCAAATAAAATATATACTCCATAAAGAATTACAGCATGAGTCAGTGGTATGACTGCACTTAATCCCAGGGATAAAAATAATGATGTTCGAAACCATCGGAATTGTGGATGTCTAAATTTTGGAGATACTGCTAGGAATGTCTAATCGAAAAAAAAAATAAGATTCATATAAAACGTTAAATATTATGCGATTTATAACCTTTATTTGCATACCGTAGCAATTCCAAGAATAGTTATAAATGATAAATAAATGATTTTTAAATATTCATTACAAAAAAAACCTTTATAAAAAAAAAAATTAGTTGTAAATATTCATATGTAATTTGGTGAATAATTAATACAACATAACTTGACTAACCATAATATATCACTGGATAAAACGATCCTCTAAAAGGTTTTTATTAATTCATGGATTCAAAAAAAAAATTTTTTTGTATAGGAAACATGACGAACTTACGTAATCAAAAACACGATTCCAATATAATCGCATCTATTCCAATTAGCGCATACCTATAGCAGAAATATTATTAAACACATTTGTAGAGCTCAATTGATCCATCACTTTCATCAAAATTCAGCGACACATTTACGTTTAGTGAAGCCTTACTTTTTCAGAATGACAACATAACACATGAAAGACCGAACTAAGTCCTAAGCAAACCATAGCACCAGCCAAAAACATATAAAGCACGAAAGAATCTTGCCAAGTGATTGTTGATTGACTTGATAACACGTAAAAGTGTGTTATAAATGTAAGGCAAACAAATATTATGGTTCCTAAAAGATGTGACCATATATTAACTTTTAAAATATTTAATGTTAATATTTTTCTTAACAATACAATATCGCTGTTTTCGATTTAGTNATGTCTAATCGAAAAAAAAAATAAGATTCATATAAAACGTTAAATATTATGCGATTTATAACCTTTATTTGCATACCGTAGCAATTCCAAGAATATATTAACTTTTAAAATATTTAATGTTAATATTTTTCTTAACAATACAATATCGCTGTTTTCGATTTAGTTGGATTTGATAAATTTTCATGATTTCTTCAAGAATCCCATAGGCCCCATTATTACAATATAGGTAACCACCCAAATTTATTGTATTTTGCAAAACTCATTTTAATTATTCGTATAGTTGCTTTTTAAATTTTTTCATTAGCATAAATTTGGGAGTCCCGAAATGGAGATTAATGCAAAAAATTGAAACGACAAGTAACCGATAAATAATATTTAACTTACTAGACTCATTATGAATGTAAAATAATGAATATGCGCATTTGAGATATGAAAATGTTGGCTTTCTGTATCCTAAGAGATTACCAAAAGATTGTTTCATGGACGATATGTCATTACATCTTGCCAGATTCCTAAGTACAATCGATTATCAAAGAATAACTTACCACTGACTATATCACTATTATCTTGACACCAATTAGGTAAATCTCCAAAATTACAAAGCGAACCATATATTGCAACCTCATTGGCTACTTTACTATCATCTAAATCATTATCATTATTGTTACGATTCTTTTCTAGTTTAGCGTTAGATGATGAATTAATGTTATTTGAAATAATTAAGATTCTCGTTTCAATAACTGCTGATTCAGATAAAGATCTTTCTGGGTTGGTTATTTTCTTATGAGAGGCCATTTTATTGATTCTTATATTGCTGCAAAGTATTTTAATAGGTATTTTTTGAAAACGCAGAAAATCTCACTGGATCATAAGAAAAATTATTGTTACAAATAAATTCTGTGAATGAAAAAAAAAATTTAAAAAAAAACCATAAAATCAACAAATCATAATGTATCACCCAGTCTTTAATATAAGATAAACCTTTTAAAAGTCCAATTGCATCAAAACAACAAAAGAAAGCCACGAAATAAACAATAACTATTATTGTATGAACAAGCTAATAAATTGCCCCGTGTCATTTGTAAATTTGGACAGCCTAAATATAACGAGATTAAACAAAATAATATTTTGTACATACTGTACTACTAATATAATACAGAGGAGCCTTCCTAAATGCACAGAGACTAGACTCGAGTCAACTCTTAGCCTAAAAAATATAGTCTTAACTTGAATTAATTCGTGCCAAGACTATTCTTTAAGCTACGAGTTACTCTCTAAACACACACTCAAATTCTGGCCCAAATGCATACTTGATCTTTATAAATGCACTTTTTTTATTGTTTTCTAAATCATATTGTAAAAGTTTAGTCTTTATAGGGTGCATTTAGGAAAGTTTTTCTGTACTGAAATACTATCGCTATTAATATTACTATTTTCTGCGTATCCAAAAAGGTTGCGCTCCGGATGGGCACATATCGGTTCAGATGACTACTTCGAAATTCAAAATCGAATACAGTACGTACGTATATTTTGTAAATTTGTATCGGTATGCCACTTCTATAAAACCTACTAAAAAACTCACTATATATACTCTTTTATCAACAACCCTAACCCTAAAGCTAAAGCAATGCACCCTAAAAAATTTTAAAAATTTTCATAATAAAATATTCAATATTTTAGCTTCAGCCACCACAATAATTTATTTAATAAACTTTTT
This sequence comes from Gigaspora rosea, assembly GCA_003550325.1. Classification (NCBI taxonomy): domain Eukaryota; kingdom Fungi; phylum Glomeromycota; class Glomeromycetes; order Diversisporales; family Gigasporaceae; genus Gigaspora; species Gigaspora rosea. The sequence goes on from QKWP01001529.1 coordinate 26,801, forward strand.
TTTTTTTTTATACGTATACAGTCGACTCTATACGGTATAACGACCTCTTATAATGAAAATTTTTTCAGTAGTCAATTCATTATAGAAAGAGTTGGCTTATAATTTATTTGTGATGATACTGTAATAAAAGTAATGTTAAAGACTAATTAAAGAACTAAGAAAAATTTTTCTTATGAAAATACAAATAAGTTATTTAAAGAACTTTTAGCGGATAAACTAAATCGCCTAGAAAGTAGCTTGTTTTTTGATTGATGGACTTACCATATAAATTCATGTGTAATTATTAGGATAAGTTTATATAATGTTAAATATAATCCTTTTTTGATTTCTTTTCTTTAAGGTTCATGCGCATATGAAGGTATAAAATAATAGTAACTACAAGTGCAGTGCAAAGGAAAAGTTGACTTTATACATAGATCATTATTATTGCCGCCGATATTATATTAATGAAATCACTATGTAAATTTGCCAGTATCCAATTATCCAATTTAAATAATTTTTGCAGAGCTCAATAGCTTCTGCAAAATAAAAAAAGGTTAATCAAATTAGACCATTTGAGGACTAGCAAAATTAAGTTTTATTCATAAAATCTACATATTCCTAGAGTGTCATTTTCCCAGCAAAGATCTCACTTTATCTATCGAACTATCGCATTATCATCCAGAGCACAACTTTGTCATGACCCATAACAGCATTACATGAAATAAACAGAGATGCATACATAAATAGTACGATAATAGACGTTTATATGTTTATATGTTCATCTAAACGAAAGATCTGAATTTTAACCTAATGAAAATTTAGAATTAATCATTTCTATTGTTTTATCGACTGCGTGGGATATTGAAGACAAATCATTATTTATTGACCCGAACCGGTTCCCATACCACCAAATATAGACAACATACATCATGTGATGGAAACTACTACAGAACTTAACCCTACCGGACTAGTCACTAGCCCTAACCCCTGGGCCGACCCTTCTGAGGAATATTGGACTAGCACCGACCACAAACCCGACCCTAAACAGATAACAAATGACGTAATAGATTCAAGTGAACTTAAAGTGAATTATACGATAAATGAAAATGAAAAGCCTCTCAGAAACATATTTTGTGAGCATTAATTGTTAGTAGTTTGATTAAAGAAAATTATCATTGTTTTTTAATTTATTAAAAAAAACCTTTTGAATTAAAGATCCTGATGAATACTTTTACAATGTGGGATATTTTCTTGAATCCCCAAAGCATCCAGAAAATGTGTACCAGGTTGGGATCGGATGATCGTTCGGATGATAGTACGAATTTGTTTTAAATTTAATGCGACTAAATTATAATTTTTGGCTGTTATGAGGAATCTTGAAATAGATAAAGCACTAACTTGCCCATCTAATTCGTTTTAATTTTATTTTTTAAATTTTTTATTTTATTTTAAATTATTATATCTTATTTTAAATTATTTTATCTTATTTTAAATTATTTTATTTTATTTTAAATTATTTTATCTTATTTTAAATTATTTTATCTTATTTTAAATTATTTTTTTTTTATTTGCCGCATAACCGCGAAATAACGCATAGGGAGTTAGGCCTGAATTAATCTTAATTTAGGCCGAAATTCGAAATCGCGTTATTTCGTGGTTATGCGATATTTTTATTTTTACTTTTTTTATATGTGGATTCCAGTTAAATATATATAACGATCATAATAATATTGATACCGGTAATTCGAAAACATCATTTTATGTAACCATTATGTATATAAGTGTGAATTCTGCTATTAACGTTTACGAGAATAATAAAATTGCAATTTAAAATATATTTTTCGGGTAAGATATTATTTAAGATATTTAATTTGCACCTTCATTAAAGAAAAGTTTAAGATTATACACAGATGGGTAATAATATATAAGAATGCAATATATGTGTAGAAAAAAAATCACCGACATTATATTTAACCGTAACATCAAAATGCAAACATGATAAGAATATGTGCAAGAATTGTGTTGAACGACACATTGACGCAAGTTTAAATGGAAAAGGAGATGGTTTGTTTATTCAATGCCCTTTTGAAGAATGTAAAAAAGCTAATCAGGAGTTATTTGAGAGGTAACTATTAATTAATATCAAGTTTTTTTTTTTTTTTAAGAGCTATTATCTAATGGTCAATATATTTTGCAAAGATTTGATACGATATCACTTCATCAAGCATTAAGAACGATACCAGATTTTTAGATGGTGCAAAAATTCTAGGCGTGGGTCTGCCCAAATTAATTATGAAAGAGGTAGCGTAGTAAAATATATTGTTCATATTATTCATCCTATTCATCCTATTCATACGAACAGATATACAGTATTGTATATTGCTTATCACAATCTATCGTATTATGTAGATGATATCATGTTATACGCACGAAGTTCCATGGCACGAAAATATGTCATGTATACAATATGAAGAAACGAGAAAAGAATCGGAAGCTGCTACCAATCATTATCTTATGGAACATACAAAGTCTTGTCCTAAATATGGAACTCATATCGAGAAAAATGGATGATGTAATCATATGACATGTAAAATCTGATCATGTTCTTATGAATTTTGTTGGTTGTAAATATAGAAGTACAAAGATTTAAAATTTGTTATATATTTCTTATTTCCATGATTATTTGTATTGAACAATGATAACATTATTTTTAAAAAATATTATAGATGTTTGGCAGACTATAATGAGATACGCAAACATGGAAATAAAAAACATAAAAAGACATGTTCATTATACGCTTAATTTTTTTGTTTTTTTAACGTATGTGTAGCATCAGCATAATTAGAACGGAATCTTCTGTATTGTTCACCATTACTTATTTAAATTATCTAAATCAATATGTTCTAGGTCAAAAGATAATTTAGCATTACTATCAACAGTCTTTTTATAAAGAATTTTTAAAGATTCTTCTTTAGAACCAGCGGCAATAAGCCCATCATATCACTCGTAAAAGCACGATATCATTCATCTAATTTAACGACTTGATCATTTTTAATATCATTCCAATAGGTCATCACTTCTTCACAACAATCACATGTATATAAAGTACTCAACTTGGAGAAGATAAAAGATTGTTGAAAGAATTTTCGATTTATGTCTCCATTTTGGTATATTTAAATTTAATAATAAACCTTCTTTATCCATCCCTAATTCTTTAAAACCAGGTAATAAAGGAATTCTACGTAAAAAAGGATAATGTATGCATGGAGAGAATAAATCTTTTAAAAAACTAGGAACTAATACGGTACGAAAACCAACCATTTTTAATTCATCAATGTTACCATATTTGTTAGTTAAATTATAAAGTTATCAGCAAGATTTCCAAAAAGAATGTCCTATAAAAGATATGGAATAGGACCATTGACACGGTCTTAGCGAGATTTAAAGTAATCAATATAAGGATGAATCGCGAGGTATATCTTGGTTGCACTAAGTTCCAAGTTTGCAAGAGTACTATTATTCAATGCAAACGTGTATGATTGGCTTTGACCTGTATCTTGAGCAATTCCCTTAATCTGTTGTATTTAATTAAAAGATAAAAATTGTGATCAATTCATCATTTCAAATGTTTATACAGTTATATCAATTACCTGAAGAATTTCCAATTTCTTTCTTTCTTTATTTAACAAATGATCACACATCTCGTTTCAATGGGAAGCCTTTTTTCCGTTAAACCTGACAAACTTTTATAAGTTTAATCTAATGAACAAAAACATCAATAGCAACAAATGCTACATCAAGCCACAGCAACCCATCGGAAGACCAGCTAAAAGCCACACACTTCATAGCTATGGGTAGCTATGGATACCTAAAAGGCATTTAGAGTCTCCACGACAAAGACCACAGCAAGCTAGAAGCCCAACAGAGGAATAGCTAAAAGCCGTGCCTCCTTGATTTATGCCGTATAACAGCCGTTAGTCGGTTCATATAGAAATTCTTATTATGACATAGCATTCAAAAAAGTAAATTGCTTTAAAAATAGCCAAAAGGCTCTTTGCTTTCGTAACTTTTTTATCGTCTGCGCATTTATTAACAATCGCCCGGAGACTTTCGCGAGTGCGTCTGAACACTTATTGAAAGACAGGTTTGCAGGATTCCTTTCGTTATCCTTGATCCACTCTATATGTAATTGTGTGATTTAAGAAAAGAAGAACCAGTTAAAACTCTTTCAGTAGATGAAATAATGGGTCAGAGTTATGTCGGTCGGCTAGAGCAACAAAATAAAGACTTGAAACAACAACTAACCAGTGTCAAATAAGCGTGCAATGAGTTGGCCATGGTAAAAGGCCCACAAAAAATTTCCTGGTCATGTGACTTTGTTGTGGCACAGACCAATCATATTTTGAGATCAGGTGTAACGTGAAAATCAAAACAATCAAAAGATCGAATAAAGCGAAAGAATAAAGTAATAAATCGAATAGTTCGGTTTTGGATTAGGCGCTTGGTTAGAGCGTTACAATGCCAAAATTTTGCAAAAAATTTTTTTTGCTAATGCACAGAAGATTTCGCGATTTTTACATTACACCTGATCCTGAAATTCAATTGGTTTGCGTCACGTGACCAGAAAATTTTTTGTGGGATAACTACGTCGGAAAATCGATTAACAGAACCAGGAAATCTATATATAAGGACCCTGCCAAAAAAAAATAAAAAATCATATATATGTAATGGACAATATGATTGGCTATTTGGCTATTTATTTATATGAACCTATTTCAAACATATCGGCTGATTTGATTTTTTGGGCCTTTTTTCGATAAACTGTTACATGAAAATTTGCTCCTAAGTGACGTTGAAAAACTAACAAATGAAGCACTTATTACAACTAACAAAAGAGCTTTTTTGACATTTAGACAAGTTAAAAAAACTAATAAAATTCAATAAAAGAGCTATGCTAAGCTGTAAAAAGACGTGCTTTTTCCGTTTGTTGAAATATTCAGGTGTTTTAGAAGGAGAACGATGGGTTTATGATGGGTTGGCAATTTCAAGGATAAACTCAGAAGCAGATTTTTAAAAAACTGACCTTTTTAACACATATTTGGTTTATAATTAAATATATAAGCATCAGCAAATTTTATATATAGATATTGATTGATATATAGCACTTAATCGTTTTATATCGATTATAAAATATCATTATATATTGATTAATTGAATAAAAATCAATATATATCTATAATCGATATATATCATTTTTTATATTAAATCATTATATATCTGTAAATCGATTATAATCTTAATTATTTGAAACGATATATGACGATTAGCAGATCTTTAACAATTGTATAGTGTTTTGACTGCGTTACGAAAATTTCACGCGGATCACTAGATAAAAAAAAAAAAAAATTTTTTTGAAAAGTTCAAAATCTCTTAAGTCCGTTTAATCCACAACCTACCAAGGATCATAAATACATATACTACAAAATAAAAAAAAGCTTAAAAAAAAAAAAAAGCCGTTTCGACCTATTTTTACCCTCCCTCTCTTTTACCCTCCTTTCTTTTTTTTTCTCTCTTTCTTTTTTTTTCTCTCTTTTTTTTTCACTCTTTTTTTTTCTTTTTCTTTTTTTTTCTCTCTCTTTTTTTTTCTCTCTTTTTTTTTCTCTTTTCTTTTTTTTTTAATATTTTGAATACATTTGAAATATTTTAGGTCAATCTGTAACCTGGATCATATCAAGAACACGTTTGACTAATATTTTCAAAAAAAAAAAGTCCGTTTTGAACGATTTTTACCCCCTCTCACTTTTACCCCCTTTCACTTTTACCCCCTCTCCCTATTACCCCTTTCTCCCTTTTACCTCTTTCCCTTTTACCTTTTTTTTTCTTTTATCCCTCTCTTCCTTTTCTTTTTTATTTTTAATATTTTGAATATATTTGAAATATTTTAGAATGATCTGTAACCTGGATCATATCAAGAATGTGTTTGACTAATATTTTCGAAATGTTTCGATGATTTTTGATGATTGTAGTACAAGATCAGATTAGATCTTTGCTTATTTTTTTTTGTTTATAATTTAGATCTTCTATCAATTTTATATTGTTTTTTTCATTTTCCTTTTGTTTTGTTTAGTTTCATTTCATTTTTTTTTAGTTTTGTTTTGTTTTTTTTTTATTTCTATTTTTTTTTATTTTTTAATTTTTTTATTTTATTTTTACACTTTACCACTAGCACTTTGCAAGAAATCCAATGACTTTCAGCACTTTGCGCAAGCCAACTCAGCCTTTCGACACTTTGCAAGAACACACAACTACTTTCTTCAGCAATTTTGAAAGTTCAAGAATGCAAGTTTTTGCAAGTTTTTGCAAGGTTTCGTTTTATTTATTTTTTCATTTTATATTTTTTGTTTTTGTTTTTTTTTTATGAATTATTATATTTATTGCCATGGCGATGTATCGCTACCTGATCAACCAATAAGAATTCAGGATCAGGTGTAATGTGAGATCGAAGCGATTACGATTTTTTTCAAAAATCAGCCATAACGCTAAATTTTGCCTATGAAACCATCTCTTATGCTCTAACAAAAAAAATTCCTTACGAAATTTTGGATTAGAAGCTCTTGCTAAAACACACTACCCTGACCCTAACCTAACCCTTACCCTAAACTAACCCTTACCCTAACCTTAAACTAATGAATTTATTTATTGTTTTGATTTTACGTTACACCAAATCTTATAGGGTGCGATGTATCGCCTATGCAAAAAAATCAAAAATTCTTTTTTTATTTTTATTAATTTATTTTATTCCAGCACTTTGCAAAAGCCTTCGATGATTTTGAATTGCAAAAACACGAACTTGAAATGGAAATTTGGGGCTTTGTTTATTTTTTTATTTAGTTTGCTTAAATTTTTGTTTTTTGTTTGTTTTCTTTTTTTTTACATATTTTTTTAATTTAATTTTATTTTATTTATCCTTTACTTCTTTCTGAACTTTGCAAGAAAACGATTTGACTTTTCTGGCACTTTACAAGAGCATTTTGCAAGAAGTCACGAATATGAACGAATTAAATCAAATATAAGTGAATATGAGCGAATATAAGCAAATATAATAGTTTATCTTTTTTTGTTTTTTTTTGGTATTTTTTTCAGTTTGTTTTTTGTTTTTTGTTTTTTTTTTTTTACTTATTTTTTTACTTTTATTTTATTTATTCCTTACTTCTTTTGAAACTTTGCAAGCAAACGATCTAACTTTTTTGGCACTTTACAAGAATACCTATTTTGACTTTTCCGGCACTTTGCAAGAAATAGCAAATATAAGGAATATAAGCAAATATAAGCAAATAAGTGAATATTAGCAAATATAAGAAATATTATAGTTTATTTTTTTTGTTTTCATTTTTTTATTATTTTTTGTTTTGTTTTTTTTTGGGTTTATTTTTTTGGTTGTTTTTTATAATAATATATAATAAAATATGTAATATTTAAAATATAATATATAATAATAATAAATAA
>QKWP01001529.1:47041-69052 GCA_003550325.1 Gigaspora rosea
AAATACTTGCCACTTATATTTCTGTACTACCACTTCGTTACTCAGGGATCTGGAACTATAACCGAGAATCGTGATCAAAAAAAATAAGTTAGTTTTTTTTCATACCCATATTTTAAATTGCGCAAAAATTTTATCATTTCTTTGCTCAGGGACCTTGAATTACAACCGGGAATATGACCAAAAAAAAAACCTGAATTGACCAAGAACTCGATTAACAAAAAAAGGTTAGTTTTTTATTCTTATTTGAGCACAAAAGTCAAGCTTGCCGGGAATTGTGATGAAAAAAAGTTAGTTTTTTCTTACATACCTGGAAATTTGAATTATTCAAACCAAATACTTGCCACTTATATTTCTGTACTATCACTTCGTTACTCAGGGATCTGGAACTATGACCGAGAATCGTGATCAAAAAAAATAAGTTAGTTTTTTTTCATACCCATATTTTAAATTGTGCAAAAATTTTACCATTTCTTTGCTCAGGAACCTTGAATTACGACCGGGAATATGACCAAAAAAAAACCCCCCCGAATTGACCGAGAACGCGATCAACAAAAAAAAATTAGTTTTTTTATTCTTATTTGAGCACAAAAGTCAAGCCTGCCAGGAATTGTGATGAAAAAAAAGTTAGTTTTTTCTTTCATACCTAGTAATTTGAATTATTCAAACCAAAATACTTGCCACTTATATTTTCGTACTACCATTTCATTACACAGGGATCTGGAACTATGACCGAGAATCGTGATCAAAAAAATAAGTTAGTTTTTTTTCATACCTATATTTTAAATTGCGCAAAAATTTTACCATTTCTTTGCTCAGGAACCTTGAATTACGACCGGGAACATGACAAAAAAAAAAAAAAACCGTTGGTCTTTTTTTTCGTACCTGTTAATTTTGAATTGTTCAAAATTATGCTTACCACTTTTTTACTACATTTTCATTACTCAGGAACGTCAAATTATGACCGGGATTTGTGATTAAAAAAAAAGGTAGTTTTTTTTCATACCTGGTAACTTAAATTGAGCAAAATCATGCTTACCTTCTTTATACAGGGGCCTTGAATTACAATTGGGAACATGATAAAACCATTCTCTTTATTCAGGGACCTTGAAGTATGACTGGGAACGTGATCAAAAAAAAAGTTAGTCTTTTTTTTCATACCTTGCAATTTGAATTGTTCAAAACTATACTTATCACTTTATTGCTATCACTTTTATTACTCAAAGATCTCGAATATGACCGAGAATGTGATCAAAAAAAAAAAAAAGAATTGTGACTGGGGTCAAATAAAAGTTAGTTTCTTCGTATCTAGTAATTTGAATTATGAAAAGATATACTTACTATTTCTTTTAACTAGAGACTCGAATTAGCCGGAAATGCAATCAAAAAGGTTAGTTTTTTATACTTCGAATTTGAATTGTTTAACCATTCAAAACCACACTTACCATTCTTTATACTTAGGTACCTCGAATTATAACCAAATGCGTAGTATCAAAAATAAAAAAAATAATGAAAAAATGAAAAAAAATAAAAATAAAATAATAAAAAAAAAATAAAAAATAAAATAAAATAACAAATTAATTAGAGGGTCTTTAATCACATGCCATTTAAGAAAAAGGGTAGTATTTTATAATCTAGTGTTTTAAATATGAAGATCGCACTTACCATTTGTTACTAGGGTAATATGGCTCAGAGAACTGGAAGTGCACCGTGGCCACGGACTTGTCCGTGAATGTCCTTCTCTGTTGACATCGCCCAAAATTGATCTTATCGTGCTTTGATTAGATCATTGAAAATGTTAGTATATTTTTTTTTAATCATATATAGGGATTAGGATTATACATCGTATTCGTCTTACTTATCATTTTCTTATTTAAGGACCTCTAATTATGACTGGAAATGTGATTTAAAAAAAGTTGGTTTTTTTTTTGTACCTGATAATTTAAATTGTGCGAAACAATTATATTTTACCATTTTTTTTTAACTCAGGGATCTCAAATTTATGACCGAGTGCTGCTATCAAAAAAAAAAGAAAAATAAGAAAAAAAAATTTTTTTGCTTGTTTAATTAAAGGATGGTTTTCTTCTTTTTTTTTCTTTTTTCTTTTTTTCTTTTTTTTTCTTTTTAAATACCCTCATGATGAGGACACCAGGAGGCGTACTGAGAAGGGGCCTTTGATGTTTGATGTTTAAACAAAAGATTAGTCTTTATAATCCAATATTTTATATAAAGACGAAGACCATATTTACCATTTGTTATTAGGCAATATGGCTCAGAGAACTAGAAGCGCTTCGTGGCCGCGGGCTTGCCTGTGAACAATGCAGGCTTGCCCGTGAACGTCCTTCTCTGTTGTCATCATCCGAAATTCGGTTTCGATGAAATGTTAGTTTTTTTATCACATAGGGAAAGGGTTAGACACCAACAAATTACCATTTTCTAAAGTTTTGATTTTAACTATAAAATTGGATGTAATTATGTATAAACTATAATTTTACTAAGAATATAAGACCCGGGGTACTTTTTGTCAAAAATATTAGATATAAATAATCGTAGCCAATCAAAACCTAAGAAAAATAAGTAAATGCAATGGTATTGCCGTATAAGTTGATTTAATAATGTCCTCAGGTTATTTGTTACACCCATAAGAGTTTGCCAAACTCTTATAGGTGTGACAAATAACCCGATTTGTTGATCAAATAAATATGACGTTGTTTTGTTTACATTTTATTTTTTTTAGTTAATTACTGAATTATGCCTGCTATTCCAAAGATTCCTGAAACAATAGTAGAATATCAGTCTATTGTTGCATACCTTCAGTTGAAAACTATTCCGCCAAATATTCAAAATTCTAAGAAGAAATATAATTTTGAAAGACGTTGTAAAAAATTTGAGTTAGACGGTGAAATTCTTTACGTTCCTTCTGTTGTTAAAGACGGTATTACACATGAAAGGCGCCGTGTGGTTCCAAAATATGATGCGGAGTTACGTGCCTTATTATTAGAACATTTTTATGATAATGCTAATCACTGTAGTTATCATAGTACATACTCTGCACTTTCTGAAAAACATGTCGGCATTACACAACTAGAAGTACGAGAATATGTTAACAGGTGTCCAACATGTGCCGTTAACGTTTCTATTAAAGAAAGGACAGACATGAAGCCAGTTATTTCAACTGCACCGTGGCAACATATCCAAATCAATCTTATCGATTTTCAAGATTATGCTAAAGTAAGTCCTAACCCTAATCCAACCCGAAATCTAACCCTAGCTCTAACCCCTAAAATCTGATTTTTACCCAAACCTTATAGGTAAATAATGGATTTGCATGGTTGTTAACATGTGTTTGCACCTTTTCCAAATATCTTATTTCAATTCCTATGAAGAATAAAGAGGCCAACACGGTTGCGATGCAGCTTGTTCAAAATGTCTTTAAAATTTTTGGACCCCCTGTTATTTTTCAGAGTGATAACGGCAAAGAATTTGTGGCAAATATTATTACTCGGATTTGTGAACCCCTTAAAATCCAAATTAAGCACAGGCGCCCCGCCACCCCCAATCCCAAGGTCAGATCGAACGCCTCAACCAAACAATTGGTTGTGATTTTACAAAATGTTGTGGGACGATCAGGATAAAATACAGCAAAAGGACTGGATTAACGTTGTGGATACTTTTATTATATCGTACAATTCAACAGTTCATAAAGCACACAGTCGTACACCTCATGAAATCATGTTCAGATGGAAAATGCATGGTGTCTATGAATTGCCTGATGTTACCCAATCAAATGAACCAATTTTATTAGATAAAACAAATGATGAAAATTTAAAAAATGATGTAGAACGGCGTATAGAACAAGTGTCACAAATGCAACAGTTAGTAAACAATTCACTAGGGAAATATCATGAAAAATTATGCTTATATGGTAGTGTTCATCGTAAAAAAACAAAAAACAATACAATTCAAGCTGAAACTACAGTCTTTATTGCACCTGATCATGATACAAATCCTCAAACTCGAAAGCGAAAGTTGCAGCCAGTATTTTCCCAGCAGGGAATTTTTAAACGATTAGCATCAAATAATCATACTGTGATAGTTGAAGTTGATGGAAAAGACATACCGGTCCCAGTTGAAAGAGTTAAAGTTGTATAAACTTTAAAAAAATTTTTTCTTTTTAAATTTTTTTTCCGAATTTTTTTTTTTTTTTTGAATTTTGAATTTCTCTAAATTTTTTTTCCTTTTTTTTTTTTTTTTTATTTTTTTTTTTTTTATTTTTTTATAATTTTTTTTTTTTTTGAATTTTTTTTTTTTTTGAATTTTAAATTTTTTTTCTTTTTCGAATACACTTTTTTTTGATTTTTTTAAGTGATTGTAATTTTGATCCTAAAGAACTTTAACGGCATCTTTAATGGCATTGCAGCAAAAATGATCAATGATTCCACGCAAAAAATTTTTTTAAAATTTGTATGGTTGGAAATAAATGTATAATTATAGATTACTTGTTACCATCCAATTGTAATTTTTATTTTAAATTTAAATAAAATGCCCTTACGTATAACAAACTATAAACATAAGAATGATATTGAAATATGCACCACGTCCCTTAAATTATCAAGGTTGCAATTCAATTACTGTACCAGTTATAAAAAAAAAACATTTTAAGCACGTTCCCGATTATAATTCAAAATCTAAGTAAAAAGAATGGTATTGGGTATGATTTGGTGCAATTCGAAATAACCAGGTATGAAAAAAAAGGGCTTTTTTTTTGTTGGCCACCATTTGTAGTCATAGTTCATGATCCCTGAAGTCTGAAGCAATGAAGGTAGTAAGTATGGTTTTAAAGAATTCAAATCATCAGTCTTTTTAGCTGATTTGACGATCTTTGATTCGCCAATCAGCACGTGAATCAATGCAGGCGTAATGTATAAAAAAAGAACCAACCTTTTTTTATCGTGTTTCTAGTTGTAATTCAAGGCCTTGAGTAAAAAATAGTATAAGGTATTATTTGGCGCAATTCGAAATTCTAAAAAACAAGTTTGTGATTTCTGAGAGATTAAGGTGCTAAGTATAGTTTGAACATTCAAAAAGCCGGATTTGAAAAAAAAACTAATTCCTTTTTTCTTCTTTTTTTCCTGATCATAATAATTCGAAATACCAGGTATAAAAAAAAAGCCCACTTTTTTTTTGTTGAACGATCATAGCTCGTGACTCCTGAAATCGGAAGTAAACACCCTTTTTTTTTTTGATCACGATTCCGGTTTGAGCATTCAAATAATCAGATTAAAGTACGACCGGTGTCCTAGCTTGTTAGATTTAAAAAAAAACAATCAGGTTGAAAAACCCACTACTTTTTTTTTTGACCGTGTTTCTGGTTGTAAATCAAGCTCTGAGAAAAAGAGTAGTATATTTGGCGCAATTTAAAATACCAGATATGAAAATCCCAACCTTTTTTTTTTTGATCACGATTCTTGGTCGTAGTCTCTGAAATCCTTGAGCAATGAAGGTAGTAAATATGACTTTGAACAATTCAAATCACAAGGTATGAAAAAGAAAAAAAATACCAGGTATGAAAAAAAACCCACCTTTATTTTTTCACCAGGTATAAAATTTTTTTTTTTAATCGCGTTCCCGATTGTAATTTAAACAATTTGAAATATCACACGGTTCCTGGCCACAGTTCGTGATTCCTGAATAATGAAGGTAGTATGATCTTAAATATTCAAATCACAAGGTATAAAAAAAGACTAAGTAAAGAATGGTATGGTTTTGTACAACTTAAAATACCAGACATGAAAAAAATAGCCTCTTTGATCATGATTCCTGGTCAGCCCTTGAGTAAAGAAACCGGTATAATCTAGTGCAATTTAAATTACCAAGAATTAAAGAAAAAACTGATCAAACAAAACCCGAGGTCCCTAGGTAATGAGAGTGTAAAGGTAGTTTTGAATCGTTCAAGTGTAAAAAAAAGAAAAATAAAATCAATTCAAGGAATCGTTCAAGTGTAAAAAAAAAAAAAAAAAAGTCAATTTAAGGTTTCTACGTAAAGAAGCATAAAAAAAGCTACACAGGTCTATTTGTAATACAATATAACTTTTATTTATGATGCACCTCATTTGACGGACCTCATTTGACGGACCTTATTTGACGCACCTTATTTAATGCATCTCATTTGATACAGTAACTATAATTATTTATTGACGCAACTCATTTGACACCTAATTGGGGAAGTGTATGAAGATCATGAAGATCGATGTTTATCATGTGAATTTCACTATCAGCCGATCTCAGCATAAGCCGCCACAATAATTTACAATTAAAAAGAATAAACTATTAATATCATTACAAAAGTTTCTATTAGTCTCAGTAAAAAAAAATTGCTTATATATAGGGATAGATTTGGTTAGCTATTTTCTGTTAACCATTAACAGAAAATAACTGACTAAACATATTTTTAGTTATATATGTAGATGATTTTTGATTAGTTTTTTTGATTTTTTTATAAAAATTTGAAATAAAACTTGCTAGTTTCTTAATATAAGAATTTTTTTAGTAACAGGCCAACTATTATACAAAAGAACATAAGTGTGAAATTTTTCAGATTTGTACAGGCAGTTCAATATAGGTAGCAATCAATTAATCAGCAATTACTTCACTGATATAACATTTTACTAACAATTATTCATCGACAAGTTCATTTTATTGACAGTTTATTTCACTAAAGCTTATTTCACTAACAAAGTAATTCTGGTCATTATTGTTAGAGTCAAAGTAGAATTAGATAGAATTATGCCTAAATTTAGTGTACTTTTTACAAAAAAACTTGTTAGTGAAATAAGCTTTGGTAAAACAAACTGTTGGTAAAATAAACTTGTCAGCGAGTATTTGTCAATGAAATGTTATGTTAATAAAGTGATTGTTAGTAGAATAATATGAACCTGTTCAATATTGTAGTAAATATACTTAGCAGTATATTTATTGTCAAATCCTTTTTCTAAAAAATATCAAAATCCTGTCTAGCAGTAATTATGAAGCTTTATGTTAGGATGAGTAAAACCTAGTAGGAATTAAATAGTTTCACCTGTATAGTCAACTATGAGTTTACTTACTTCAATATTGATATATGTTTGCATAGTACAAGTTTGAAATCTTTTATTATAACTTAAAGACAAAATTATTTAAATAAATACAGATTATTTGGCAAGAGTTAAATTTAAATAATTTTTTTAAAAAAATTTATGTAATTAATACAATTTTATTTATAATTTTTGAATCTTAAACAATGTTAAAGTAAAAAATTTTATCAAAATATTTTAACCTGATAATAATTTATCTTTATTAATTTTTTTAAACCTATTTATATATTTTTTAGATATATTATTTATTATTTTCTATCTATTTAATTTTTTTTTTGTAATTTGAATCTTTGAGGCTCTAATACTATGATAGAAGTTTAGCCAAATAGTTAAACATATCTTTAATCGATTTTACTTTATTTTACTAGTTATATATAATATAAATTAATTTCTTAAGAATAGAGTATTTTATC
Source organism: Gigaspora rosea (assembly GCA_003550325.1). Taxonomy (NCBI): domain Eukaryota; kingdom Fungi; phylum Glomeromycota; class Glomeromycetes; order Diversisporales; family Gigasporaceae; genus Gigaspora; species Gigaspora rosea. The sequence continues at coordinate 54,585 of QKWP01001529.1, forward strand.
ATATTACACATATATAATTTCATGCAGATCATGGAACTCAGCCCTTATAAAAGATCACACAAACTTGTGATCTTTAAAAATTTTTCATTAAAGGGGCATCCATAAATAACGTTATGCACCTCCACATAGTAGTGCTTGACTCCCTCTCCTAGACTATATAAAAAAATTTTCGAAATCCATATATTTATATATAAAATTTTACAAAACCTTAAATATCTTGTGATGCAGTAATCCAATTTGAATGATTTAGATACTATTCAATTCATCTTAGTGAGATAAATCCAATGATACCAAAATCATGTTATTTGAATTCTGGATCGCAAGATATTTACAAAAAACTATTGATTATAGTAATTTTATAAGAAAAGATATAACCAAAAGTATTTGGCAAATAACTTCTAATCTAGTAATCCAAATGAAATGAAATTGGTACTATTTGACTCCTCTTATCGAGACGAATCAAATGGTACCAAAATTATTAAATTTGGACTACTGGATTAGGTTTTAGACAATTTTTCTAAAAAAATTATGTTATTTTTTTGACTCTTACCTACTTATCAGAAAAACGTTATATTTCGTCTGACTCTCTCTTGTATAATATTATTTATGGATGCCCTCTAATAGTTTAATATCATCAAAAACAATATTTTTTATCATTCAAAAGCTTTTGTATTCAACAATAAGTTATTTTTAATTAGCAAATTGTTTTAAAAGAAGGTTTATTTAAGAGTAAGACAAAGTTAACTTTATATATTGGGCTTCAAAAATATGCATTACAAGCAAACTTTATTAAATAATTAGTTTTTTTAAAAAAATTTAATAGATAATAATTTTAATCACTTGTTAATAATTAATTATATTGCGAAACATTATAATAGTTAGGAATTTTTAGAAGTTTGCTAGAAACTTATTATAAAAAAAAGCATTTATTAATAAATCTATTTATAGATTATATGTTATTATTTTATAATTATATTAAAATATGGTAACAGTCTATTTAAATAGTTGTAAGAAGCTAAATTTTTAATTGTAATATATATAATGAGTATAAAAAGCATTTTATTAATATAATTATTTATTATTATATTGATAAAAATTGTTTAAAATAAAAAAAAATTAAAAATATTTAATTTTTGTTTTAGTAAATGAAATAATTTGATTGGCTAAAATGTAATAAGTTACTATTTTTAGGTTTGTTGTACTAATGATCTATATCTTGTAGCAGGACCCCGGACATCTTTCATATAGATTATAACTGGATTTTGGCCAATTTTGATCTAATTTGCTAAAAATAACAAAACTATATTTACTTAAATAACTTCTGATCCAGTAATCAAAATTGAATAACCTTTTTTTATTTGATGCACTTTACTAAAAGTTTCATTTTAAAAAGTTCATTTAAATTGGACTACTGAATGCCAAGATAATTGCCAAAAACTGTTTTTTTGCTTCTTAAATTTTGGGGTTTTTGCTAAAATGCATAATGATCTCTGTACTATATGTTTGGGTCCTCTTGTAGCTATACTATTATTTTAATATAATATAGATCATATGAAATATTCTACCCTTAATCTATGTCATGGAGCATCTAAATTTGAAGCCAGTTTTAACCAAAATTTGAAGCCAATTAAATTCTGATCAGATTTATAGCTTTGAGCTACTTATATGGAATGTAGCTTTTAATTTTTTTTAACCTATACCACAAGATAACTTAATTAAAGCTATAGTTAGAAATTGGTAAGATCTGGTTCAAATCTATCACTTTAAGCATGGTCTAAAGTTAAAGTTTATTTTCTTGAGCCTAATTAGCTTCAATTTATAGCTAAAGTATGAATAATAAATGCATATATATTTATAAATAATATGTGATGTTACATATTAAAACAACCAGCCCTTTTTTACATATATTTTATTTTGAGATAATTAAGTTTAATCATTTGTTTTGATTTTCAGACTGATCCGGAAATAATTAAATTTTACAATTTTGATTGGTTAAATATAACATATGACTATCGGGTTATATTGTGATGTGTTGACCTTATACAGCCTCATATAATTTTTCTTTTACAATTATCTTGATTTTTTATTATGCAAATCGACTTTTATTTACAGTATAATTGAAAAATATTGATCATGCCAAAATTTATATAAATCTAATGAAAACTCAATTTTCAAAAAATTGCAAAAAAGGGCTGTTTTAATATGTAACACCCCATATGTGAATATAAAAATATATTATAAAATCTAATAAAATTGTTTTATATTCAAATATAATATTTTATTTTAAAAATACATATTTGTATTATTGTTCATTTTTATATTTAATTATAAAAACCAATTGATAAATAGAGCTATAATATAATTAAAAATTAATTGTATATTATTCTATCTATATTAGCATTCTTTAAAATAAATAGTTTAATGTTCTAGATATAAAGCATTTTTATATTAAAAGTATAAATTAGAATTTATATAAAACAATAGTTGACCAATTCAATTGGAATATATTAGTTACGTGTTTTAGTAGCATGCTAGAGTGAAACTTTGACAAATGGCATGCTATATGGCATGCAAGATTTTTTAGCCGTGCCACATATCCAGAGTAAAACTATATTAGAGTTTGGGTTTAGGCAGTTATATATTAAAATTATTAAAAAAATCTTTTTATTAATAATATATAAAAGATGGTTTAGTATGCAATTTTTTGAGAAATAAGCGATTTTTGTCAAAATAAAATAGTTGTTTTGAATTTTTTTGATTGTGTAATGTTACACCTAATTTTGAATTTTGGTAGTGATCTATAGATTACATGATATGGGTATATGTACCTTAGTATAGTAGCTCTCTCATACTTCTCTTACAAAATAGTTTACTTTCTATATGACTATTAGCCAATAGTAAACCATTTATAAATAGTGATTTATCTAATTCTAACCAAATATAGTAATGATGTTCAGTTGTCCAACTAGGGTGTAGTACTAGTACCCTAGCCATGGCGAAAAAAAGTTACGGTCATTGTGAGATTCTACTTGAACCACATGATGATCTACATATATTAGCCAATCAGAGTTAACCACGCTATAATTAATTTTTTCTAATTTTCTAATAACGATAACAACAGACTTTAATCTTTATTTGTATCGATTGGTATAACTTGTTGCTTCGCAAATATTTAATATTTATACTTTTTTTATTTACGTTTATTGAAAGTATTAAAATCAGCACTTTTAACTCTTTACTTACTAATTCTTTTAATTCGATATAAAGATTACGTATCGTTTAGTCTTTTATTAGGCAGTAAATATAATGATTAAGTATTTGTTACGGGTAAATATAATAATCATTTATTAATTGATTATCTCGAAACAATTTATTCAATTTGATCTATTTAATTTTTTTTTTAGTACCGATTTAGTTAATAGATTAATACTTATTTAGTTTTTTACTGTTAATTTAACGGTATAAATTTATTAATTAATTTAGACAATTGTTTTATATTATAAAAACATTTTTTTAAAAAATTTTATTACCGAAATGAATAATTAAAAAATAATTGGGATATTATAATAATTTATTAGCTAACGCAGCCAAAAGGCAAGTTTTTTATTGCTTGACTTTTGAGTGCCTTGCTGTTTATGAGCCTGCAAGGCTTCTTCACACTCATCAACTGCTTTTACAAATGGTCTTATTAAAGTATTGAAGTTTTTTATAAAATTGTCATTATCCATTTCTCTTTTATACAATTCTAATGCCTTTTCAAATTTCTTTATATAGTAGGTATAGTTTTCTTGTCTCTCTTCTATTTTATTTTCCTGTGCTATTATTGATATATTTTGCAAGTAACCTGAGCGACTACCCTCTGCAACAGGATTTTTAAAAACCATATTTGTTTCTGATACGGCTTTGTTAGCAATTTTCCATGGATTATTTTGTTGTAAGATTGTTGGGGGCTTATTTTTTCCAAAAAAAATTAAAGGATAATCATGTCGCCTTGTTGTTTCATTAAAGGTAGGCCAAAAATCTTTTTCTTTTTTTGCAACTAAATGCTTGCAAAGAAAATAGCGGCTATTTACATATGCTGGGCAAGAACATACCCAATTATTTACATCCACTTGATACCTTTCATCTATATCAGGCATAATATCTTTAGACATAGCCTTATCCCAGTCTTTTTTAAAGGCCTGCCACCAAGATGGAAGATGACGATTGGTATCATAATGGGTCATCATAAGGTCAAAGTCAGGTACTAATTGTTCAACAAGAATATTGGTAAGACGATCAAGTCGAGGTCTATTATAGTTATACTTATACTTGTATTTAAGTACCCTCCAGTGACTCTCTGTAATCGTGGTTGTGCGGGCTAAAGGAATTGCAAAAGAATATGCAGAACGAGCAAACAATGACCAGTTTTTTTTATTGTACCAATTTAACCAAAGATATCCCCACAATGCACAACACTCATTATTGTAGCAAAAAAAATAGATCTCTTGTACACAATGGTAATAAATTTGATATGAATCCCAAAAAACGTTTTTCTTTACTGGAATTAATGAGTGCATATTTGCATGTCTCTTAACTATATTAATAATTTCTTTAGATATTTCTTCTGAACATAGACATCTAATATTACCAGTTGGAATCCATGATGGATTTATGAAACTAAACTGCTGATGAGCTTCTAATGCTTTTGCTTGAGTATAAGTATTTGATCGTGGCTTTTTATCTTTTAAACGTTTACTAATAGCATTTTCTAAATGCCAATAACATAACTGAATATTTGAATTCCACCAGGTTTCACTAACTGCTAAAATTTCACCAGCATCTTTGTCTGATAATACAAATGAGGGTAACAATCCTTCTTGGCGAAGACTAACAAAAAATCTTTGAAGAACTTGTACACGAGTAGTAACTCCATTTTCAGAATAATGATTTATTTCAAAATCTGATACTAATACATATAAATATGCAAGTGGCATACCATATCCACTATGATTAGCATTTACAACAAATAGCTCAAATCGTTCCTGATTTGTTTTAAAAGTAGAATCTATGATGATCTCTGTTATCTTTTCTACACCAATTCGATAAAGCAGTGGAGTAGCAAACCCTAAAGCTTTTACAGAATTGTTATCAAAATAAGTAAGAATTTTAAATCCTCTAGCTACAATTTCAGGCCGTTCAAGATATGTCTTAGATGATAAAAGCTGATTATCTTGGTTTGTAAGATATGTTTGTTTACTATAAACTGACACCCAAAAATATACTTGTTCTTTTGTATGTATTGGATTAATTAACTTATTTTCAATTAGATACCTATACAATTCAGAGCTTCGCAAGTTATATTTGAGGTGTCCCTGGATCCATTGTTTTGCTTTTTCTGGAAATTCTATTTGCCGATATGATGGATGTTCATGTGAACATGAATGTTCACATTGTACGCTTGCATATTGTTCGAGTATATTCATATTAATTGTAATTTTACCTTTGCAGAGAAATCGTGATATTGCAGGACGAATTTCATTTCGCCTTTTTACCTCCTGATTATTTGGTCTTTGCCAGGCTCGATCTTCACGTGATGCACATTGGAGGTATGCTGTAGCACTTCCTGTAAATTCTTTTCTTTTAAAATTTAAGCAAAGTTTTCGTACTTCCCAATAATATTTAGATCCAGATTCTAATGGCAAAATAAGAATTTTAGTAAGCTGTGCAAAGCTATTTTTAATTTCTTCCATGTTTAATGAATCGTTCTCAAAATCTTGGCTAAGTGCAACAGTATCTAAAAGCTTTGAGTCTAATTCAATCTCAAATGCAAATTTTGTAGGTTCACTGAATAACTCAGTATCCTAGAACTATTTGGAGACAAATCTTTCTACTTCATCCATACTATACGTAAGTGTATCAGCATCATCATTATCATGCACTTCTATTTCTATTACATTTGCAACATCATTATTAAAGAAAAAACTATTTTCTGATGTTGGCTCAAGATCATAATTTTCAATAATATTATGAATTTGAAGAAAATCCGAGGCATTATTAGTTCTAGAAGTAGAGACGCTAGTAGTTGGAACAACCACATTAAGGTCAGTATCCGTTGTATTTTGTAGATTTACATTTTGATTCCTTTTACCATGTCTTTTAGAGCACGAATTACAGGTCTTGTGCTCATATAGTGGATTATCACCACAAGATCGGCAGAAGCTTGTTTTTTTCTTTACCAAGTGACAATCACTGCATTTTTTAGTTTCTGAGGCTTGTGTGGATGAACTACTTTCACTCATTTTCGTGTTTGAAGAGTTACAATTTGATTAATATAAGTGTAATTGTTAAGAGATATCAAGGTTATTCGTGATAAATGTAATTTATAAGAATTGATTTAAATAAATCTCTTTATAATAAAATTATCGTCCGTCACGAGTGTCCTGTACATTCTTACCAATCATTTTGTACAGACTGTGAGAATATTTATACGATGAGCTGTGAATGTTTAATCGCTTGCCTGGTAAACATGAGCGTGCATATGAATTTAACCTTTTAAAAGTAAGTGTTCGTGAATATTTGATATTGGCGTAACGACTATATAATTGATGTTGCTGATAACGTCTTATCGTTATAATGAGAATAAAAAAAATTCAATTGTACTAATCTGAATATGGGTAAACTTTGATATAAGATGATCAGTTGTGATGTATTATTGACCATTTGCATGTCTAAAAGTTCGTCATAAATTCGTGATAATCAATGCAATGCGTGAAAATTATAAGAGTTCCAACACTCCTTTCATTGTTACCAATATGGCACGCAAGCTTTGTAATGTAACAGAATTTTTACAATTAGCTTACAATAAAAATCACAACATTTTATTCCACTTAATTACATATTACATATCACTAGAATAGCGATTAAATTCTGTAACAAAATATTTTTTACGGTGATACGATAATTTTTAATGCTACATACTAAGCATAATAGGACTTTAAACACATATTGCAGTTACTGCACAGAGGATAAATTCTATGACAGATTTTTTACGGCAATATTATAGAATCACGATAATTCCAATACAAATTAACAAACTCCTGTAGTAAACCAAATTTAGAATTTTTTTAAAAAATAATACTAGAAATTACAATAATTCTAATGTAAACCAACTCAACCAAAACTATGAGCACCGGAATACAAAGTCCCTTAATTGAATTTTTTACGTGATGGAAATTATGATAATTCTACTACAAACGAATTCAACCTTAATTGCATAGAAATCATAATTACCCCAACGAAAACTATCTCAACCTTAATCACATGCCATAGTTACTGGAATAGTAAGTAAGTTCTGTAACAGAATTTTTACAGCAACTCGTGATAGAAATCAAGTCGCCTACAGCGTTCTTTTCTTTACAATTCATTAAAAACTTATAACCGTCAATTTTTCTTAAGCTATCCCATCCGCCACAGAGTAGTCATTACCAGTAGTGCTGTTTCTCGCTCTGCTGTTATGATAATACTTCATTTGCTAAATTTTCCAGTGCATATTATTGGAATTGTTTTCAGCACCTTTGGCTATCTAGCCACATGATTGGTCATATCTATTCTTTATATCGAAGTTTTGAAACAATTTATTTATCTCTTTTTACCTTTTTATTTGTGCTGATCTATTTAACTCTTGCTAATATATTTAATTCGATAGATTAATAAATAAGTATAACATTTGAAATTGTACATGAGTGTTACGATTATTTTTTTGAAATTATTTCGAAATATGATTTATGGCCTTATCAAAGTTGTAAGGGTGCCAGCGGCACCCCATTTACACTTGTATATACTGTATATATATATAATCGATTCAAATACAGTATTTTTATGTAAGATATAAAATGTTAATTTAAATAAATACGCGTTAACTTTAAATCACGAAAGAAAAAAAAACAAATATTTTCTAAATTTTTAAAATTCAAGTTGAATTTTAATCTTTATTCAAGATTGAAAATCCCGATTTAAATACATTTTTTAACTATGTTCGCTATGACACATAATTTCCTTTTTCTACAAACTTTTACAGTTTCTTGTCATGATTATGACACGATGGCCCTTGAATAACTATATTTTAAATTTCTAGAAATTTACAATAGAGAATAAAAAGTATACATATATACAGTAAAGTTTAATATCTATATTAAATTTCTTTTTACTTGACGTTCTGCATTCGGCATTCGGTTATTGTAGATATTAATTGCACGATTATGTAAAATGATGACCTTCTAAATTTCTAATAAGAGACATATAGTAACTAATTTAGTAGAGTTTAAATACGATACATATCTATTAAACTTTCTTTTAGGAACACTTAATATTATCCGCTTTTTGCATTCAGAATTCGGTTATTGCAGATATCAGATATTCACTGCACAATGTTGCTGACCCGACAACCTTTGAATATATTCTAAATTTCTAAATTAGAGATAAAAAATACACACATATATAATTTCTATATTAAACTTCCCTTTTGAGATAGTTACTTAACAACTTCTGCATTCAACAATTCGGTTATCGCGAATATTATAATATCCAAATACAGATTAGTTAACGATTACCACAAAGTTTATTCCTAAAAATCAAAGACAAAACAAAATATTGTGTAGTATGAGATTTAGTATTAGTGATATCTTTTATACTAACCGTCCTCAAAGAAAGCAACTTTAGTTACGTGTTTCTTAAGACTAACTGTAAGCATTTCAACTTTCGTTTAAAGTACTGGTAAAACTGAAAATGCATCTATTTGAACTATTTTCAAGAATGAGCTAAAAAAAGAAAAAGTATTTAAAAAGGTTTAATTATATAAAATAACGTTAAGTATTAAAATCGATATAAAAATTCAATTAACAATAGTCGACACTGATTGGCTGGTGTATGTAGATCATCATGTGGTTCAAGTAGAATCTTACGATGACCGTAACTTTTTTTCGCCATGGCTAGGGTACTAGTGTAGTACTAGGAGTATAAATTTTAGCTTAAAGGAAGTGACTATGTTTTTTGTATAATAGTTCTATTTGTCACTCTATATGTCACAGAGGTAAAATAGTTAGTAAGATAGTTATAAGTATTATATGTACCTTCAGGTACATATATATTAATCCGTAAATATAGTAGCTGAAGCTAAGATAGCTAAAGCTAAGATTAAGAGTCTCTATTTAAATTTATAATATTTATTAAAATTTATTTATATTCATTTATTAATAAAACTAACTCTAAATTCTAAAAAAAAGACTAACAAAAAAGGCCTTAAAAATTTTAAAATTTAATAATATTAAAATATTTTTAAAATTTTAGCTTTAGCCACTGCAGAGCATATTTTTTATTTATAAAAATACATAGACAATCTTATTTTAAAAAAAGGATAAATCGGTATATTTAACTTTGAAATACAAGAAAAAAACATTATATATTGACAAAGTAATTTATTATATAAACAAAAGATCAAACAACTTCAAAATAAAATTTATCAAGTTTTTAACTAACGAATTTAATATAATTATTATTCCTTCTTTTGAAATTCAAGCATAGTAAACAGAAGAAAAAAAAACAGTTAGAAAGATGCTTTGTTGGTCTTATTATAAGTTTTAACAAAGATTAATTTCAAAAATTAAAGAGAAAAAAATTTATGTAATAATTCAAAATGAAGCTTACATGTCAAAAACATGCAGTTGTGTGGAAATAACCAAAATATTAGAGAATCAGAAACGTATAAATGCAAGAATTGTGACATAAAAATAGAAAGTGATATCAATGGCGTCTGAGGAATATTCCTTCGGGCTTTGCTTGATGGAGCCATGATTTTGCCATAAGACATCTTTATGCAGGAAATAATAGCTTTACTTAGTAATACTTTGATTATTATTAATATGTTAAAATCCATCCAATCAATGTTACTTATCTGTTAGATGCTATAAATTATATATATCAATAAAGCAGCTTTAATTGATTACGTATCATACGTATAGAAAAAAAATGAATGTTTGTCCTTTATTAGCAATTATGGTAATATAAACCTGATTCATGAATTCCTTAAGCAAATACTAGAAATATATATTAAGCGAAAAATTCTGCAAGCTATTGTTCTAAAATTAAAAAAAAATCTAGTATTTATTCGAAAAGAAAATGTGCATTCGAAATTTGTGAGTTAGTAAATATACAAAATAATGCTCTATAAAATTATTCGCTTTCATTAAGGCATACCTAAATTTCAGTCAAAATAGCGTTAACTTTTCTGAATATGTTTTTTATTTAACTACTAAAGGTGTTCTCGAGCGTTCTGTTGGGAGGGAATTAGTGGAAAATATTCTAGCTGATCAAAATACGAGCTTATAATTAACATTAGCAATAGACGATAAAAGTGACCAATATTATGATTAATACAGTAATAATTAGAATACGTGTTATAATCGATCGGTAAACAACGTGGTGCGCGTGGGGGGAAGAAGTAGAATTTTACATGCGCATGTACATATGTATGTGCTGAAATGTTTATTTAATAAATTCCATTTGAAGAATTAATAAAGATAATGATAAGGTATAAAGTTTGTACGTGTGTAATTTGATTAGTAAACAGGGATGATAACAGGTTGTACAAGGATACATTCTGAATACGCCTCTCCCTGGACCATATGAACGATCAGAAAAACAGAGTACTTAAGGAGAAAGTGCATTTATGAATCAAATCAAAACATACGTACGTACCTACGGAGGGCGCATTTACGACATCGATTAATAATCATTATTTGTAATCATTAACACCAGAAAACTTCTAACTCGAAAGAATTCGAAAGATTGACAAAACTATTCTCAGAGGATGGCAGATAGGCATGTATTTACGTATTTTTATTTAGATCATACAGTAACTCTTTACTAAGTTTAAATATTTTCACCCTATTTTAACGAAATATGAATTAATTAATATGTATATCCATTTCAGTATTTCTTGAAAACTTTTAAATAATCAAATAAGATAGTTAAAAGTATGTATATACGTACATCTCATGTATGTATTATGAAATCATTGATTTAAAAATTATCTCCGTGATTAGAACACCTTTTCACGTAAATTAAATCATTAACATTTTAAAAAAAATATTCTCTTAAAAAGGGTAGCCGATTTTCTAATTAATTATGTAATGTTTGTTTTAAAAGGGAGAACGAAGTCACATGATCACGATACTCAACAATGAAAAGACGAATAAAAAGATTAATTAAAGTCTAATAATTAATTTAAATAATTAATTGATTATTTGATCATCTTTTTTTTCTCAAAACTTGAAATTAATAATGTAATTAATGCGCTTTTTTGAACACAGGTTAAAAAAAAAAAATTTGTTAAAAAGATACTGCATCATGGGACCAATTAAAAATAAGTTAGGCCGGAGATAACGAAAGGTTGGGCTGAAATATAATTTTCGCTACGTATATAACAAGATACATGTATAATATACTTTACAATCTATTAAATTATTAAATTTGAAGAAAGATATAAAATAAAGTGTACCACATAGATGCATATGAATATTATCAATTTTTTTTTTTTTTTTTTTTTGTTACGAAACATTCGAAAAATTACAATAGAAATTCAATAATAAACTTTATGCAAGAGAAGGCCGTAATTTTATTGAAATAGAAGGAATTATAATAATAAATGCAAAAATGTAAATGATAATAAAACCCTGCATATTACTTGTAAAGTTTTACACGTGATTCTTTAGTAATACGACTTTTTTGCTTTGAACTTAATGTAACAAATTCCAAGTTTCTTGCTTCTTTATTTGGGCTTAAAGAGTTTATATAAAAAAATATATATATTTTTTTAAAATATATCTATATATTTGACATTGATAATATAATTGAATAAAATTGAATAAGATCATTTTATTTTCAATATAAATTACCGTTAAGGATACCTATTGTTATAATATATTTACCTTGTAAAGTTCTTTTCATAGTCAATTTTAATATTATGATTTTATCCTAATATATATTTATAACCGAAAGCCCAGTTGTTTTTTTTTTTTAATATGTCAGCATTGTAATCTTGAGAGATAAGTAACACAGCCATATTATTCCCACTAAGCCTATAAATATTTTTTTTTATTAAAATAAGTATGAAGTAAAAAAAATAAAAAAAAAATAAAAAATAAAAAAGCAAGAAATAAAGGCTTATGCAAACACAAAAAGCTTTCTTTGTTTAACGGTTAGCATTGAAAATTTGCTTGTATAGGATTTATTTATGGGTAACTTATTTCGTGTCGCTGTTACATGTACATGTGTTTTGGAATTTCTCGGTATAAGGGAATTTCATTGATTGGTTTATTAAAGTTTACCTGGAGCATATTTGCATTTTCCAAGTTTACCAAGAAATATATACAGCAATTTGAACCGTGTTTTCAAAAATATTAGGTTAAAAATTTACTTAATTATAACTAAATTATAACTAAATTATAACTAACTAAATTATACGTAACTCGATATAATGCGTACCATAATTAACAAAGTCCTTATCTGCTATAATAGATAATGTAGATCACGCATACAAATATATCCACGCATACATTTACTCTAATGAAAACATGTAAGTCGTGAGAAAGGTCGAAAAACAAGCATGCATATTCTAAATAAACTAAATAAACTGTATAAAATTGTGATGACGCGAACTTGAATGCTAAATGTAGATAAGTCTATAGTCAAAAAAGAAATATTGACCTTGTCTTAAATTAGAATATATAAATTCATTCTTACAGGTTTGGAATGAATGAATGAGACGGGCTTTTATGGTGCCATCAGATCCAGCCATTGTTATTAACGGGATTCTATTTTATGAATTATATACATGAATAAATAATGAAACATTATAACGCTTCAGAAATTCAATGTTAGAAAAAATGTTAAAAAAATGTTAGAGAAACACCAATAAAAAACAGATTTTCTTTACAAAAAAAAAAACATACCCAAATAGAATCTTTTACTGAAGATATGATCATCATAATATTGCATAAATATCGATATCAATACCTAAAATCAATTTTAAAATCAATTCTAAATATCTAAATAATCTAAATAGTTGGCAAATCAATGTAAAATATCACGACATGTGTAAATCTATGATCAGATGATCTTTTCTCGGAGACGGGTCAGAAGATAATTCTGTAACAAACAGAGTACAATCATATTTCTTTATTTTTATTACTATAAAATTAAAAAAATTTTTTTTTTTTACCTTATACCCATTATATCTAAAATATTATCCCAGAATTAAGATTTACTTGAAACAAAAAAAGTTCGTTCTTTCTTAAGTCATATTAATATTAGACTTCATAATTCTCTGACTTTCGCACACACGATCATCTTGAATGCACCAATTATAAACGACCTCCTACATTCTACTTTCCTGTAACGGATAAATTACATTCGTTTTCTATTTTTAATTTAAAGTGATTATTTGTTGAAAATTATTATTAATAACATATATAACATATTAGATATAAGATACGTTATTATACGTTATTTTGTGGATCATAATTTCCGAAATACCTTTAGAATCATAAGGTAACCTTATAAATAGGGAATTTATTACAATATCGGGGCTATCTACAATTATTAGGTTGTAAATGAACTTAGATTAGTTTCACTGCCGGATTATTTAGTTTCGTTTTATATTTACATACAAAATATATTTATGCAAAGAAACCGGTAATTTGGTAGTTTATCACACGTACTAAGTTTTGTTTTTTTTGATAAAAAGGTGCGTCGAAATCTAGTTTGAACTAGTAAGTGGGCTTTTCTCCGTCGCCTTCTTTCCAATTTATCATATTCCCTATACAAAAAATATATATAAAATATATAGAATCTCAGTTGAACTGAGTAGTGTTATCTTACATTTCTCGAGAAGAATTTTAAGATTAACCCTCTCTCCCTTTGTATATCCTCTGTGTATCCCCTATATACAGATATACGAACGTGTTATTAAAATTTTTGTTCTCTTAATAATCCATTGAACTAATTAATATCAGCTCAGATAACCTCTGTAAAAAAAAAAAAAAAAAGGTCAAAAGAAAAGTAGAAAAATAAATATATAAAAGATAATAATCATTTATCATTATCATTTATTCGCTGATAACAATAATTTACCTAAGAACGACTTATTACGATAGTATAATCAAATATGTGTGATTATTGAGGTATTACTCTTAATTCCATTCATCGACATAAAAACTGTACAATAATAACCTTTATAAAAAAAAAAAATTCTTAATTGATACAAGCTCAAAAAAAAAAAATATCATAATCATTAAAATTCACACCTCAACGAAACCCCCCGCAAAAAATTAAAAGTTTTTTTATATAACTCGAAAAAAAACCCCCAAATTCATGATTCCCAACTTTTGTTAATTTGAAATTTTTTTTTTTTTTAAAAAAAAAAAAGAAAA
>QKWP01001529.1:69188-103466 GCA_003550325.1 Gigaspora rosea
AAAAAAAAAAAAAAAGAAAAAAAAGAAAAGATGACAACATTCAATCAAAACGTGGATAATTCTTCAGTTTTCAAATCTCATCCGTACGATCCTTTGTATCCCGATGCAACTTTTACTCAGAAGATACATAATCAAATTGCAAGAAGTAATAGCCTTTATCAAACAAAAAAAAATAGTGTCATGAATTATCATTCAACATTAAAAAAAAATGATCCGAGACTTGACTCGGCTATAAGCATGCCATCCGCAAAACAATCCACAACATGTTATGAAACCTCTAAAAGTGCTTCAATGTATATAAAAAATAACGAAAGCTTGGAACGATGGGTTGATAATTTGTTGAATGAATTTGATCAGGTTATGTCTGTAAATTTAAACACTAACATTTATCAAGATAATAGTCGAAGAGTCAAAGAGGTTTGTATTATATACTTATTAATTTTTATCGGTTTAAAACTAATCATGTGATTTTTTGATTTTTGGAAGTTAATTAAGCAGTTTGATGACAGGCTTAGTAAAAATATACCGGATGATATTGAAGGCCTTCGAGAGGTTAGAATATTAGATATTTATGAGTTATCTTTTGATTTAATTTACTGACTTAATTTGCTGACTTAATTTACTGACTTAATTTACTGACTTAATTTTATCACATAATTCTTTTTTTTATAGTATGTTCGTGGGAAGAAATTTGACTACGAACTCAAATTTAAAAACGTAAATATTAAATGTTATAATTATATAAATATAATTTATTTTATTTATTTTATATATTATTGTATATATTTGATATAGAATTGACCAACCGATAAACCAAATATTATTTTATGTAGGAATCTTCAAATCATCCTGATACAATAGATGAGACATATAATGAAAATGATAATGCCGATGAAACAATTTCTGTTAATCGGTCAACTGATACTACAAAAGTGGTATGCTCATAATTCATGAGTTCATTTTATTTATTGTTATGATACTCAATTTTTTTATTATTATACATAAATTTATGCATTTATTAATTAATAGCAACAGTCTGCGCTGAATTTATTATCAAATTTATCGAAAAAACAGCCAGCGAGATTTCGTGTGGCAAAGTTTATAAAGAAAGTTATCGCCAAAAAATCATTAATAGCAGAAAAAGATATACCATCAACAGACAGTTGTAATTATTGCCCTACTCCCCAAGAAACAAGAATATCCAATCATGATCAAATTGATCCTGTCAAGAGCAGAATAGAAACTGCACGAAAACAAAATTTACATATTATTGGTACAATTGTGAAACGAAATAAATATGAAAGACTTTTGAATGGTCGATATCTTATTGATAAAAAAGATACCGTTGGTGAAGGGCATCATGGAAAAGTTTTCAAGGGTAATTATTAATTATATAAATTATATATTAAAAGTTTCATGTAAAAAGTTTGAGACTTATGTATTATTGTTAAAATAGGTGTGGATCTTCAAAATAATACATGTGTCGCGGTAAAATGTTTGAAAAAGCAATTTACATGTTCGATAGGTCGATTCCAGATAGCCGATAAAAAACAAAAAAAGAGAAATGCTGAAATAATACATGAAGGTAAAATTATGTTACGAACGGATGGTCTAGTAAGTAATTAAATATATTTATATTATTAAATTTATTATCAAATTTTATTATTAAATATATTATGATTAATTATATTATTATTAAATTTATCACACTTTATTATTCAATTCTATTATTGTTTTTATTTATAGCCAAATTTAGTACCACTTTTAGATTTAGTAGAAACCCCACGAAAAGTATATTATATAATGCCTCTTGCAAATAAAGACCTAAGCGACGTAATTTATCGTCGTCGAATGTCTGAACATTGTGTTCGTGAATTGTTGAAACCTATATTTGAGGCTGTTAAAGGTTTACATGATTCTGGATTTGTTCATCGGGATATTAAAGTAAGTTTTTTTTTATATCCTATATTAATTGATATATGTAAATACTAACATTAACATTATTATTATAAATATATAAATATAGCCCGAAAATATAATGTTATATCAAGATGGATTTGCAAAACTTGGTGATTTTGGTTTATCTACTGAGTTTGGTTATCACTCTGGATTACAGGTTGTTGGAACACCTGCTTTTGCTGGTATGTTTTATTTAATTTTATATTATATTGCCAAAAATATTTTTAAAAAAATATATTTTTTTCTTTTGTTGAATTTTTTATAGCTCCTGAAGTTCTAGGTCAATTTCATAGAACAGACAAATTGGCTTGGTTAAATTATAAACGTGCTGATTTATGGTCATTGGGCGCTACATTATACGTTTGGTGAGTGTCGACTTACAATATTATTATTTAAAAAAATACTCACCTGTTTAGCATTTAACAGTATTTAACAGTATTTGTAAATTTTTATTTTGATTTAAACAGCCTTGCGGGTCGATATCCTTTTGATGAAAATCAACCAATATCTGAACAATCAGTATCCAATATATCATTCCCGGAACGTAGGTTCAAACATTATTCATCCAATGCTGTCGATTTAATACAAAAATTAATGGTTTTTGATCCATTGAGACGAATTTCCATTGATGAGGCTTTACAGCATCCATTTTTTACAAGTGAATGAAATTAATCTTAATTTACTTTTTTTTTTTTTTTTTTTTTTTTTTTTTTTCACTAAAAAAAGTCGACATTGTAAATTTTTTTTATTTTTTGTGAAAGTAATTTGTTAATCGGGTTTAAGTTTATGGACTGGTTTTACTAAACACTCACCGAAGAACTAAATGTAGTATTATTTTGTTTTGTACATATAAGGGTGATTTTGTGTAGATAGCGAAGAAAAAGAAAAAAAAAAGTTTTTATATTCTCTAATTTGTAAACAAGTTTAGCACATGCATTTATTCAAGATTGAAACATGGTGGGATGATTTGACGCGTAGTTGAAAGGTTACGCGTTTTGAATGCAACGTGATTGTAATTGTTTTTTTAATTGTTTTGTAATGTGCCGCCCTGTAGAAGCACCTTAAAATCGCGTGAGTACTCGTGATTATCATTCTGTTTGTGTAATAAACATTTAGTGCATGCATGCATTAGAATGAAACATAATGAACACATTTATATAAAGTGTATACTAATATCGATAACTTAAAAATAAATTTGTTTAACAAAAGAAGGAAAAAAAAAAAAAAAAGGCAGAGACCGGATGTATGCATTTAACCTAAAATCACGGAGCTTTTTTGAAACTTGATTCATTTATTATTCATTTTTAGATTCTTCACATGTTAGAATAGTTTTACCAGAAAAATCAAAAAGATTTCTTAATTTTTAATTTTAATTTTGAAACTCAAACAAACATTAACATTTTTTTTTTTTTCTCCAACCGCGATCCGTTAAAATATAACAGTGTTTGCATTTCAATAAAAATATCATTTGGACACATAAAAATTTTATATGACCAAATTTGTCCAAATAAAATTTTATATGTCTAAATTCATTCCATTGCAAACACTGAAATATAGTGAAACAAATAATGTACACTAATAATGATCGAAGGTAATGATAACGACGCATTTAATTATGAATAAACTATTCCCTCGATGTTATAAGAATTTAAATCTTTTTCCACTGTAAAAAAAATCAACCCATTAAAGATAATGCAAATTCGCTCGATTCAAAATCAAAATTCACTCATTACTTTTTATATCAACAACTTAATTGGTTTTTAATGCATGTTAGATTTAATTGTTTATATTGTTGATTATTTTGTTGATATAAATTTTTTTTTTTTCACGAATCAATAAAGAGGAAATTGACGCGTTAATCTTTAGCTTAGATAACTTGCTAAAAATTTCACGCATACATCATTAATAAAAATAATAAAAATGTTAATCGTTACGTTATTAGTAACCGGTCCATCATTTAAGGTACTGAGTTGACCCAGTGATCACTATTACAGCCTAATGTATATATTTAAACCTTTCAGAAATACTAGAAAGGGTATATGAATACCGCGTAAAAGTTATAATTATTTTTTTTTTAAGAAATGTAAAGTTTTAATTGTTAATATAGGGAAGTTTAAATACGTATGTACATATGTACTTATGTGTTCATTTGCATTTTTTATCATACCACGATTAGTCGATCGTTTTTTAATAGCCAATGAAGTTCGGAATTTTTACCAGCTTTTCTAAATTTCGAATCTTGTGAAGGGAGTCCATTTGGTAAATAAGATATTGATAAACTGGACGCCATAATAACAAATAAGTGCATATTTACAAATATGGTATACGCGGGCTAGGCCGCTAATGCGGCAAGACGATGACAATGCCAATAAAAGTAAAGAATATATGCAGGCAAGTATGGGTTCACTTTATTATTGTTATTACATTATCTCTAGAAGACAATGGAATGATTATAATGTGACTTTCTGAGCAACTGATTTTCAATTCACCGTTACGTAGTATTTATATTTTAAATGTTGTATTTTTATTCCTGAGTTTNTTTTAAAGTAAATTTAAAAAAAATGAACTTTTTTTCAAAAAAAATTAATCATCGTTCTTCAAAAGTTGTTCCAAAATACCACTTTAACAAAAAGTTTTTCGAACAACTATCACGTGATATAAGCGAACTTCTCGATAATGAATTTGATTATAACGTTGTTATCGAAATCGGTGAACAACCTAATAGTCACATTTTTAAAGCTCATTCTGTAATTTTATATCAAAGATGCCCTTATTTTCGAAAAAGTTTAAAAGATTTAACAAAATCTAAAAACAATATTAAAGAAATTAAAATAAATCAGATATCGGCGCGGGCATTTCAAATTATCTTAAAGTTTGTTTCATTTTTATCATTTATAATTATCATCATTTCATTATGAATAATTTTTTTTATTATTTCTTTTTATTATTTTATATATATATATATATACATATTTTTATATATATTTTTTATATATATTTTTTTTAGGTATATATATGGAGGTACCGTTTCATTGGAAAATCTTGAAACTTCTACAATATTTGATCTCATGGTTTCTGCCAACGAATTAAGTCTTGATGAGTTAGTTCAATATCTTGAATCTCAACTCATAGAAAATGATCCACATTGGTTACGTCAGAATTTTGTTCGAGCATACGATACAAGTACTAGAAAAGGAAATCTTAAAAAACTCAATCAATTTTGTGTTGATATTATAGTAAACAATCCTGATTTAATCTTTGTTGCTGATGATTTTACATCTCTTCAAGAAACTGTTTTAACTTCAATTCTTAAACGAAAAGATTTACAAACTAAAGAATCAAATATTTGGGAATTGGTTATTAGATGGGGTATCGCACATAGTAAAATATTTTTAACACCAAATCCTGCAAATTGGTCAGATGATGAATTTACAGCTTTAAGAACTACTTTACAAAATTGTTTACCATTAATTCAATACTCAAAAATTACTGGTGATGATATACTTTATAAAGTACAACCATATCAAGCAATTATTGATCAAAATACTTGGTCAGAAATGATACAACAACATAATGATCAACAACCTATAAAATCAAATTTAGAAATTTCTCGTACAAATTTGATTCCAACTTTTTCACCTGTCGAAAATCCTATTTCTACATCTATTACCACCACCACCACCACCAATTCTGAAAAGGACGATGCTTCTTCTATATTTTCTGATATTTTATCTCCCGTCATTTCATCTGCTTCATCTTACAAAATGAACATAAATATACCTTCATTTCCTATTTGTCCTTCATTTTCTGCTATAATTAATAGAGAACATGCTACACAAATAGCTTCTTGGATAGATAACAGTTTAACACCTTATGACATAAGAAATAATCCTTATAAGTTTAAATTAATATTTAGAGGTAGTCGAGATGGATTTGACGATGAATCATTTTACGATCATTGTGAAAATCAACCTCGTACCGTAATAATTTTAAGAGTTAAAGGTACTAATGAAATCCTTGGTGGATATAATTCTTTAACATGGAATAAAGAACCTGAAAAATGGACAAGATCTGATGATAGTTTCATTTTTTCTTTAAGAAGAGATAATCAAGATATTAATGAACCAATTATTAGTCGTATACAAAATGCTGATCATGCTTTATTTTATGATCCTAATTTAAGTTTTGGTTTTAATTTTGGTGGTGGAGATTTAGGTATGATGAGAAATTATAGTAATGATACTTTATGTTGGTGTCAAAAATTAAATTATGAAAAACCTATTAGAAGTCAATCTGGTGGTTTTTCAATTGATGAATATGAAGTTTTTAAAATATGTGGAAAAAAATCACAAAAGAATATTTATTAAAATATTATTAATATACGTGTTATCATTTTAAATTAATAATATTTTTTTTTATTTTATTAATTCGTTTTGTCAAAAAAGATTAATTTTGACAATTCTGTCGATAATACGTGTTTATAGAAATTTAAATAAATATCTAAGTTATGTTAAAAAAAAATAAAAAAAATAAAAAAAAAAAATTAATTATTGAACAAATAAAAAAATGAATAAATCCATGATATTAAACGGTGGATAAAAAAAATTTTGGTTTATAGTTTGGGTTGACATTAATGAGTATTTTAGTTGATCGAATGTTGACTCATATTCATTTATCTTAAGAATTTTATCAGACCAAGAAGAATAAAATTCGCGTAAGCTTTTTTAATCTTCAGTTTTATGTACTGTATCATTTTTTATACATGCATTCACACTTTAATAACTTGCTGGCTTTAATAAAAACCTCAGGATTACAACTGCCATCTTAAATTTATTGAAGTTAAAAGAATGTTTTATTATAATAAAGATTTAGGTAAACGTTTTTCAATAATTTGTAAAATATTGAATTTTCTTTTTTACTTTTTATATCAAAGTCACAATGCTGTTACGTTCGAGATTTTTTATTTGTCCCAATTTTACTGTAACAAAAATTACTGCAGGTAATACTAGTGTTGTTAGCCGAAATTATTTTAAGCTTGTCGAAATATTTCGACTTTCGACATTTAGCATGTCGAAATTCTAAAGTAATGTCGAAATACTAATGTTATGTCGAAATTCTAAATAGTATCGAAATGTCTAAATTAGCTAATTAATAAATAAATATTATACCTTATGCGTATGAGTTGTGCAATATATGAAATATGCGTTAATTTATCTTATATGAGATATACTTTTATTTACTATCTTAATTTATTGAATTTAGTCTTTAAAAAATCTATTTACTATATAATTAAAAATTTTTACCCGATTTATTTAACTAAACAATATGTATCATCAAAGCGATTAGAACGATTAAATATATAAATTTGATCATATGTAATAATTGCGATATTAGGCTTTTAAATACAATAAATTTTAAATTAAAAATAAGTTAACTTTATAGATGAATTCGGTAAAGTAAATATTTAGTCATGTAAATTACAATTTTATTTTTATCGCGCAAACAATTTAAAAGCAAAAGCCAACTATAATATATATCTTTATTTAATACTGTATTGAAAAAAAACATTTAACTTGAAATAAAAATTTATACGCGACTAAGCATTGATTCAAACTCTGCACCGAATTTGCTTTCACAAATTCCTCATGATCAAATTCCTCATGATCCAATTCTGCACGATCTAATTCTTCTTCATTTAATTCCTCATTCGAATTTTTACCTTCTTCGTCTAACTCAAAATTATTTAATACTATCAGATTTTCTATTTAGTCAAATATTTAGACATTTAGTCATATAATATCTATTTAGTCAAATATTTAGACATTTAGTCATATAATATCTATTTAGTCAAATATTTAGACATTTAGTCAAATTTAGGATTTTGACATTTCGACAAAAATAATGCTATGTCGAAATATATTTAGACACCAGAGTGTCTAAATTTTTGACTAAATTGCATATTTCAGCTAACAACACTAGGTAATACCGGTAGTAGTATAATTTTGTAAACGGTATATTAACTCGCTTAAAGTTATATATACATGCGTAATGGAAATAATATTTTTAAAAGGTTAATTCTTTAATAAAAAATAAACTTGAATTTGATAAAAATAATATGAAATAAAAGCTACTGATTAAAAATATAAAAGATTGTTTGGTATCTTAATGTAGATCTGCTATACTGTAATTCAGGAGAGAAGTGCCAAGTATGGTCTAGCTTGCTCGTAGAATGCAAATCACCTGGTCTCGCCTGAGTCACGAGATTGGAATTAACGGTAAATGCAAATTTACTAATCGCATCTAATCTAATCAAATATCCTTTTTCAATTTAATCTCGATCACATAGATACATTTAAGTATCAAAGTCTTATTTAAAGTTTAATAGACTGTAATGTCTAAGCACGACAACGGCACCTATTGGTTCATTTCAGGTATTGTTAATTGAAAAAAAAGACAAGTCTGTTCGCTTTTGTACGAGGCATATCACATGCATTTTGACTTGACTTGTCCTGGAGAAGGCATACACTAAAACGAAACTTGTCCGGGACAATGCATGTGACCTATGTACGAAGCAAGTCTAAGAACGAAGTATGTCTAATATGTATACTTTTGGTTCAGTTCCTGCTGAAGGAAACAAGTCGATTGTATTTCAGAATTTGAAAGCAAAACTATCAGGTCCACAAGCTGATTTAGCTGAAGTATATCAATTCTTAATTCCGGAATTTAAAGTGAGTTTACAAAGTATCTCAATAATTTATTACATAAATACTGTATTTTTTTTACTTACCTTCTTTGTTGATAGATAGGCACTCTCGATGCACTTGTCGTTATTTCTGATGAACTCGTAAAATATGATCAATTTGTTGAGAGCGTAGCTTGGAAAATTATAGATATTCTTCGTATTCTATTGAATGGAGATATAGATAAAATTTGTGCAAATCTATTTGTGAATGATAGTAGGTTAAACTATATCATAGGTTTAGTTTGTAAATAATTCCTTGTTTTTAACCCTTTTAATTTAACTTAGAAAGTGTTGATCAATATCTGAAAACATTTCAATGGGATATTATGAAATTTAGAGCAGAAAAATCTCTTCAAGAAATAGCAGAAATTCTTAATGAGGTTTAGATTAATTTTTTTATTTTCGTATATTTTAAATCAAAAAAAAAAAAAAAAAAAAAAAAAAATTAAATATATATAAATTATCTCTGCTGCTTGCCATACCAGGAAGTATCATCGATTGATACACTTATGAAGTCAAAACTAGCGCATTACAATCAAGTTAAAGGAAGCCTTCAAGCTTTGGAGAAAAAACAAACGTGATAATTTTTTTATATTGTATTACAATAAAAATATCCTTTTAAATTTGAAGTTTTTCGTTAATTTAAATTTCTTACCTAAATTTATATTTATATTAGTGGTAACTTATCCGTCCGTAACTTGGCTGATTTTGTTAAAAAAGAACATTTTGTTTTGGATTCTGAATATTTGGAAACTTTACTTGTCGCAGTCCCAAGGTAGGTCATATATTAATAAATTTGTTTATTTGATTTAATTCTTACAATATTCAAATATCATTTTGATGATGTAGAAATCTTTATAAATCATGGAATTCTAAATATGAAACATTAACTCAACATGTTGTACCTCGCTCGTCTCAGTAAGTTTGTTAAATACTATGCCATTTTTAGCATTTTTATCATTTTTAATGTATTAATATATTAATATACTATATAATATACTTAATAAATGTTAATATAGGAAAATTGCTGAAGACGATGAATATGGACTATTTACTGTGACACTTTTCAAAAGAGTTGTTACTGATTTCTCTAATAGATGTCGAGAAGAAAAGTAAATCGCTTTTCATTGTATAAATATAAACGCACAAATATGTACTAATTATTAAAATTGGTATGTTGCATGTTACAGGTTTGTTTATCGCGATTTCAAGTATAATGAAGACGAAATGGAAAATCAGCGTAAGGAATTTGAAGAAATGGGTGCTACGGAAAAAGAATTATCGGTAAGTGTTTTCAATGTTCAAAGACTATTTAATTATAAAATGTCATTTTAATTAATTTACATTCTTATCTCAATTATCTATATAGTCTGCATTATTACGTTTGGCCATTACAAATTTTGGTGAAGTTTTTGCTGCTTGGATTCATTTCAAAGCAATGAAAGTATATGTAGAATCCGTCCTTCGTTATGGATTACCTCCAGATTTCATGTCTGCAACAATAAAGGTGTGTGTCATTTATCTTTATTTTTAATTTAAAATGTTTTTATTATTACGTAATTTTTGATATTTTTTGAATTATTTAAGCCAAAATATAAGATGGATAAAAAAATAAGAGAAATATTGAACAATCAATACGGAAAATTGGGTGGTGCATTGAGTAGAGAAACACAAAAAGACGAAGCCATTGAAGAATATCAGAACCTAATTGATAAGGATTATTATCCATATGTGTGGTTTCAGATTCAATTCAATGTTAAAAAGATTGCTTCGTAATAGGATATCTTAATTTATTTATTTAATCTCAATTCTGAAAGCGTATTATGTAGTGAATCATGTTACTATCAATTTAGTCAATTTTTGTTATTTTTTTATTTATATCTTTCGATTTTTTGCATTTGACTTAATTTATTAACAGTAGTATACGTTTATACAATTACATTTCTAGTTAAAGAATTGATGGTTAGCATAAAAAATTATTAACGTCGTGCTACTATTACGTTCTCAAGTTGAAAAATGAGATTTATAATTGTACTACTAAATTTATACTTATTCATTAATATATATGCAGAACTTACTAATTTAAAACTTAATTGCAATTGGACTACTTAATTAACATATTTTTTATTCATTTGTTAAAGAGACTATGATTTTAGTTTCTTTATAATAATTTTGGTTGGCTAAAGTATTAAAAGAAGGATACGATTATAATAAAAATCGTTGTGATATTTAATATACAATGAATTTACTCAAGACGTTGTATATACAGTCAGACCTTTCTAAATGCAACCTCCCTAAATGCATACATATGAAAAACCTCCCTAAATACATGTCTTATCTTGGGCCCACTAATATAACACTTATAGATTTTTACTTCCCTAAATGCATAACCTCTCTAAATGCATGTTTAACTCAATTTTTTACTATGGTCCCGATGCCATGCATTTAGAGAGGTCTGACTGTATATCGATATCTGAAAATTAAATATTAAAATTAGATCTACCAGTCTGTTTTTGGATAAAACATCTACCAAAATGTTCGTCTCAATGAGATGATTCCAACGAACCCAAGATCGATAAGGTTTTTTGTTAGGTTGACTCACCCTAAAGGTGTGTTAACCTAACATTCAGTGAATGGATTTTAATGATTTTGGGCTCGTTGGAATCATCTCATTGAGATGGACATTTTGGTGATTTTATTCAAGCAGATTAGTAAATCAAAAATTATTGACAGTTAAAAAATACAGTATCAATTTTATATTTATTTACATTAGCAAATTTATAGTAATGCAATCTTTCAAAAGATCTTGTGAACCTGCAAAATCTTTTGAAAGATTTCGCATATGCAATATATTTTGAAATATTTCGCAATGTATTTCGAAATATTTCAGGTTTCAAAATATTTCGAAAATGTTTACAAAAGTGAATTTGAAATATTTTTTGAGAACTGGCTGGATCAGTAGATATGTAACCTGGGTCATACCAAGGACGCATTGGACTATATTTTCGAAATACTTTGAATATATCGAAATTAATCTATAAATCTGTATTACAAGATCTTTTGTTTATAAATCAGATCTTCTATTCACATTGTTTTTTATTTCGGTTTGTTTTTTTTATTTTTGTTTTTTTTTTTTTTGTTTTCGCTTTTTTTTGCTTTTGTTTTGTTTTTGTTTTTTTTTATTTATTTATTTTTAATTTTTTTGTACTTTACAAGAACACTAGCCCTTTGCAAGAAAACCAACAACTTTTTGGCACTTTGCATATGCCAACTCAGACTTTCGACACTTTGCAAGAACACACAACTGATTTTCTCAGCAATTTCTAAATTTTCAGAAATGC
Organism: Gigaspora rosea; assembly: GCA_003550325.1. Classification (NCBI taxonomy): domain Eukaryota; kingdom Fungi; phylum Glomeromycota; class Glomeromycetes; order Diversisporales; family Gigasporaceae; genus Gigaspora; species Gigaspora rosea. The sequence continues at coordinate 81,231 of QKWP01001529.1, forward strand.
TTCTTTAGAGAAATAGGCTCAAGATTTTGCAAGATTTTGCAAGATTTCACAAGTTTTCACAAGTTTTTGTAAGGTTTTGCTTCATTTATTTTTTTGTTTCATGTTTTTTGTTTATGGTTTTTTTTGTTTTATTTTTAAAATTTTTTTTAATTTATTTTATTTTGATACTTTGTGAGAACAGAACCCTTACTTTCTGGCATTTTGCAAGAAAACTAACCCTGACTTTTTTTGTATTTTGCGACTTTTTTGCCATTTTGCAAGAACATTAACTTAGCTTTTGCAATTTCTGAATTTGCAAGAACATGAACTCTTATTTCAGAAAAACATATCTGTGGATTTTTGAAATGATCATTTTTGACGCACATGAAAAGGGTGCGTCAACTAGTTAACTTCCAATAAAAATGATCTACAGGATGCGTCAACTAGTTAACATCCTATAAAAATGATTTACAGGGTGCGTCAACTAGTTGATATTCAATAAAATTTTTATGAATCACATCAAATCACACAATCTGCAATACATTTTTCTAACCCAAGTAATTTACACACGCATATATATAATATAGAATGTCACACCTGACAGTGTTCTATGTCAAAATCCCAACAAGAATCCTGATAGAGCCAAAATCCTGACAAAATTAGCTAGAATTATTTTTTAATATTGGCCAGTTTTTTCGGGTTTTTAACCCTCTTGTCAGGTTTCTGACAATCCAATATAGCGAATCTCTTATACCGGTGTTAAATTTTGTTTCTAGTGAGAATTTATAATAATAAAAGCCCAGTGGTATTATTAATTTTCCTTCTAGTGAAGTTTATTAAAGGTACTGCCTTATACTAAGAATGTTGAGCAAATGCAGTTTTCAGGCCGCTTGTTAATCGTAATTATAATAAACAAACTATACTCAAGTCTCTCTGCCTTTTAATCTATGCTTACATCATGAAGTCTACTAGGAGTAACTTGCTATAAGCAATGAAAAATCAATATTAAGGGTGTGGTGACATAGAGAAGCTGTCTGGTTGTCACCCACCAAGCGGCAGGTCTAGAGTTCAAATCCCACTAGAGACGAATTGAAAAATAGGCCTGTGTTACAGTAACATTTGTTCATTGATCGGTCAGATAGATTACCTGTAACCTTGGTTAAAGCCAAGGGACCGGAACAATTGAAACCCATTTGGCAAGTTCCGAGTGGAGAGGTAGCTGGACTTTCGACGGTACCGGGAAAAAGGATCTTAGCGGTGACTGACCGGGAAACTGGACGGGCAAGAGCCCCTATGGCAAAAGGAGGCCCACCAATCTGGCCGCCGGAGTCATACCGGAGGAAAAGGTCATGTGTTATAAAAGCATGAACCAAGGAAAGGGAGACCTTAGGACCTAAAGCCTAGCAGACAGATCCTTCCGGGCCAACTGGATTGGTAGTCTGGGATAACTGGGGAAAAGGATCCAAAGAGTGACTAACCGGGTACTGGGGTCTAGTGAACTTCGCAAGGGCAGACAGAACTAATCGGCCAATAAGAGGCAGAAACAAGGAGGCATGTACGTGTCAAAACCCAATGGAGCTCTGGGCATACCCATATGGGAGTCTTCGGACGCTAAGAGGATTTGGAACCACCAATACGGGTATATGCTGGTATAAGTGCATGCAGTGATGATCGGGTTCTCTCTAGCCTCATGATGCCATCCAACTATATTTGGCACTGGAAGCATCTGCGAAAGCCCAGGTTTTTGCCACCATAGCGGGAAGTACAGTCGTTCGCACATTTCCAAATTCGAAATGCTAAATCCTGGGTCCTCAAGTCGCAGGAAACCGGCTGGTTGCGGCAGCATGCAGGCTTGAGATACTTATCCAATGTGGTAGAGGCAGCTGCATGGCTTGAGATACGAACCCCGAGAAGTACACTAGTAAGGGATTTTCTGGGTAACCAGATTTCGGGTACACCAACTTGGAAGAATAAAGAGCCTACCTGGCAACACATACCAAATTGGAAGTGATGAATTAGGAAATGTGGATAAAGTGGCGGACATGTGGGTGCTGATTGTTGGTTGAAAAGGGACATACAAATCCAGGTCAACTATATAAATGGGAATATGGGAGGCTCTGGTGGGTTTTAGCTGTGGATAAAAGGTTTTATAATATGTATGTATAAAAGGCACCGCCATATGTCAATTTGCTTAAGTATTAATAAAGTTTGGGGCAGGAGCTACACCCTTAATATTAAAAAAAAAAAAAAAATCAATATTACTAATGGTCGGTAGTGATGTTATATTTCAACAATTAGCTATAATATTTAATTTTAATCTGTCAGATGAGTGAAATTGTTGCTTGGTTTGGTCATAAATTTGTTTTTTTCTTTGACAGAAAATTTAAAAGGTTAGTAAAGAATTGCTAGGCTACAACAGAACGAAAGGGTCTAGGTGTAATGGACTAATTAATATTTAGAACCATCAAGCAACAGTTTCAGTTGACAAATGCTTTTCCTTGGTTATTGAAGATATTAAATAACCACAAAGAAACCATAGAAAAAAAAAAAAACTTTCTGTAATATGGGGTGTTATGTATTAAAACAGCCCTTTTTTACAATTTTTTGAAAAATGAGTTTTCATTAGATTTATAAATTTTGACATGTTCGATATTTTTCAATTATAAATGAAATTCGATTTGTATAATAAAAATTCAAGATAATTGTAAAAGAAAAATTACACAAGGCTGCATAAGGCTAACACATCACAAGATTACCCGATAGTCACCTGTTACATTTAACCAATCAAAATTGTGAAATTTAATTCATTCCGAATTAGTCCAAAAATCAAAACAAATAATTAAACTCAATTATCTCAAAATAAAATATATGTAAAAAAGAGCTGTTTAATACGTAACACCCATATTACTCTCAATGAGATAATTATCTTTGCAAAAACACTTTAGAGACACGTACATACAATCTTTGGGTGTAATACTTTCTAAAAAGTTGAATGGCTTCAACATTATCTTATAATTTTGTGGACATGTGTGTTCATAAATTCATGTGATAGTGTTAAATAGCATTCGAACTATCTATTCAATTTGTTGAATTTAATTTTAATATAAAGATATGACTTAATTAAAATGATTAGGTATTTGCAAGTAATGAAAAAAAATAAAATAAAAATGAGCTTGTTTAAAATATTATTATTTAGGTTTCATATGCATGCAATTTTATTTAAAATACCATGGCTAGGTAATCTTGGAATTCAATAAACAGAAAAAATTTATACAATGATCAAAGTGAAAGCATATATATATTTAATAAAATTCAAACTTTTACATATAAAAAGCTGAAAAGGACAGGTTGAATAGAATTGTTATCTTTCAAAGATCTTTTTATAATGTCCTGTTTTTGCAGATTTTTAAAATAAATTATTCCTTCAATCCCAATTGCACTCTCATAATAGCATTTGATTAATGCATTAAGCTCATCTTGACAAATTTTGTAATTAATTTTTGATGATTTTTTTCAGTAAATTCAGAACACTAGTATACTATCTTAAGTTGTAATATAAAGTTAGGTGAATCTAAATCCACTATAGTACTAATTATTAACGATTCATCTCAATAGGAAAATTACTTCTTAGAGATCAGATTTTTAAATGATATGACTTGTGAACAAATAATGGAATCAGAAGACAGTTCAAATTGACAGTTCAAATTGAAAAATCTTTAGATCTAATAATGAAAAATCTATAACAATCAATTATTAATTAAAATAAATTATAGATTAATACCATAGAATATACTTGCCAAATTTGATTATAAGTTATAGGACTTAGTGAATTTAAAATAATGAATTGAAGTCTTATTTTCTTATGTTTCAATTTTCTCTGAATTCATAAGCGAAATGCGAATACATTATCATATAGTGATTGTTGCAGTTATTATCAATGAGATTGGATATACTAATATTGCTAATTCTCTAAAAACTAAAAACACATGCGTATACATTATGATAATATTGCTTTACTGTATTATACAATTCTAATTTGCTTCTATTTAAAAAGAGGTGAATATGATTCTCTAATACTATTTATCCAAATACTCATTATAAAAATGGATTTTGAAAGAGTAAATGCCTTATGCCCATTATTTATATTTTCAACACCAATACTTTGCTGGTATTCTGCTAACATGCCACACACCTTAGCAAAATTTTTTCCAATGCTAATTTTAATGTTATACAATGAGAAACGTCATTATATTTATTTATTATTTTTAATATGAAAATGTTAAGGCCTAAAAACTAAAGTAGTAGTAGGATTCTGAGTAAAATATATAGACTGATTCTCATAACAAAGAATTTCGAAAATAGCAGATTTTCTTTCTGCACCATTACCACTATTTTCATTGTTCTTCTAAAAAAAGTAGAAACTTGGATGTGATTTTTCTTCTCTACCGCAGCACAGGAAAATGCTACAAAACTAAACTGTCTATGATCTATAAATTCATACACATGGTGGACTAAGACATGTATATACGGGATAACATCTTTTGGCCGATAGAGTCCCCTTTTAAAATCTCTTGTATTCGGTTCGCCTTGAGAAGGAGTAAGAAATAGATCAAGCCAACTTTTGCTTGAATTGAGAAAAGATCTAAATCAAAATTTGGCTATTTCATAGCACTATAAAGTGCATAGAAGTTTCTCTATAAATGATTAATTTGCATGCCCATTCCTTATTAAAAATTATTTCAAAATTGAAATTATGTAATACAGTTTCTTTATCGTCTCCCATTAAGGGAGTGTTATTCCAATTTTGTATATTATGGTTCTGCCAAAAATGAAATTTAACGAAAATTCTTTGCATTTCTAAATAAATGATTGCTCTAATATTATCATTGTATCTATTTTCAAATTTAAGCTTTTGAATTACTAATGGCCATATACAATCCCAAAATCCTTAGCATTATATAAAGCAAATCAGGCACATAATGTTCCAAGGGAATTATATAAAGAAGGGGCACTTTGGAATAACTAGGTAGTGGTTTTGTTGATTGAAGTTGTTCTATAGTTTTCTCTATCACATAAACCTTGTTCTTGTTACCAATTTCCTTTTTTGAGCACAGGCACCAAGGGCAAAAATAATTTGCATTTGCTATATTGAAACCCAAAATTATACTTACAAATTTCCAGTTACTACTAAAATGTGGAATGATCATTCATCGTGTTCCACTAGAGTCTAATCTAGAGATGGGCACTTTCGCATGATTGCATGGCTGCATGCATATTGCATGAATGCTGCATGCTGCATGAAATTTTTTAAAATACTGCATTTTGCCCATAACAAATTTCATCTAACAAATAATATATAAAGTGCACTTAAGATAAAAACTAATCTAAGGCTAGTGCTCTATCAAAAATTCAAATTTAAGCATTTTTTTTCTAAATGTTAAGTAAAATAAAAACAATTCTGCTGATTAATATATTTTTAGGCGCTAAACATGTTTACTTAGTGCATTAAGTTAGAATTAATTAGTAAAATTTTTGAATAATAAGAGTTTATAGAATTTTATTGATAAAATTTTATAAACTCTTGTGATTAACAAAATTTTACTAATTAGAGAAGTGCAGTAAATTACGTATTAGAGTTTACATAGGTCCTGACTCCCCTAGTGATAGGACTATTGACCAATCAAATTATATAATATTTAAAAAACCTCAAAAACGTCTTTGATCTGAAAATAAGCCACCCATAATCAACAAAAGTTACTACATAGTAAAATCTAAATTTTACTAAGTAAATTGATTAAAATCACTTAAGTAAACTTATTCAGCAGGTCAAAATACACTTTTTATAAAATTTTATAAATATTGAAGAATATTTTATTAATTGAATTTTGATTTTTACATTTGACAGAAAAATTAAAATTTTTTAAAAAAATATATTCGCCCCACAATCGACAAAAGTCACTACATAGGTAAGTCTAAATTTTACCAAGCAAATCGATTAAAATAGCTTAAGTAAACTTATTCAGCAGATCAAAATACACTTACCACAAAATTTTCATAAGTATTAGAAAACTTTTTATTAATTGACTAATTAAAATTTTTTAAAAAAATATATTCAACAAACATAATTAAAAGTTAAATAATAAAAAAAAATTTTTGTATAGATGCATGTTGCATTAATGCTTGCATGCTGCATGAATGCCGCATTTGCATGGAATTTTTTAAAATGCTGCATTTTGCCCATCTCTAGTCCTACAGCATATACAACAATTTTTCACACAANAACATAATTAAAAGTTAAATAATAAAAAAAAATTTTTGTATAGATGCATGTTGCATTAATGCTTGCATGCTGCATGAATGCCGCATTTGCATGAAATTTTTTAAAATGCTGCATTTTGCCCATCTCTAGTCTAATCCATTTGTCACTAAATTATGTAATTTATTGATTGTTGGTTCTATTACTTTTGTAGTATTTCATAGTTTTTATTGCCAGATATTAAATTATTGTATAGTGAAATTTAGCCTTATTAATATTTAAGATATCGTCTAAAATAGTACACATAACCATAATATGTTTTATTTTTCTACTAACATTACACCTGTCATCTGAAATGCGTATGTGACCGACTGGATTGTTTATATTTAGAACATTCCATTTTACAAGACCAGGAATAATAAAAAGTAAAATATTTGTTTTTTTCTGTATCCTGCTTTTCCAACATACAGTCAGACCTCCCTAAGTGCACGTTGTTGGGACTGGCACTGAGGCGTGCATTTAGGGGGGTTGCAATTAGGGAATAGCCAATAATATCATGGTAAAAATTATGATCACGCATGTATATAGCTGCTTATTATATACATGCACATACGTATACAAGTTTTAAATTATTTTACAATAGAAAATTTGGACGTATTGATTTTTACACCTGAAATTGTCTAATTTCTATACAAACGCTTGAGATCAAGCATTCTACCAAATTTTATTAGAAATAATTCTTGCAATTCCAACATTTAGTACAGATGTTATTATGGCAATGAAGTATAAATAGGGTGACAAAGGCAATGATATGTAATACTATTAGTATAATTTATTAACAATTACAATGATAAAATTAATATTGCTACAGTATATAATGATTATACTTTTTTTACATCTAAAATTAATCATTTTGATTGGTTATCGATCACGTGAGTGCATTTACGGAAGGACTTTATATATAATGGGCCAAAAAAATAGCATGCACGTGCAGAATAAAGAACGTACATTTACTTATAAGTCCCATAGTTAGGGATAGTAAAGTCAGTCCAGGTCCGGTCTTGGTCCTAGGACTTGTAAGTCCTATCGCATGGACCTAAGGACCAGGTCCTCATATAATAAGTCCCAAAATTTATGCCTGACCAATAGAATTAAGTCCTTGAACTTAGTTCTAATACTTTCTAACCAATTAAAATTCTTTGTTTACTGTTTTATTACTAATATTTTTAAGTTCTATATTAGAACCTATTGTAGATCTAGGACCTAGGTCCTAAAATTAGGACCTAGTCTTTAAAGACCAGGCCCCAAAACCAGGTCCTAAAGTCCCGGACTTAAGGACTTTACCATCCCTACTCATGGTGGGCCCACGCTTCTATCGTGCATTTAAGGAGGGGTAGCATTTAGGGGGTAGCATTTAGGGGGTAGCATTTAGGGGGTCTGACTTTTAGCATCTGAGATATTATGCTCTCGTGGTAAATTAGGTTCAAGTGTAAATAAATCCCAGTAGGCATTTTGAGAAATTAATTTTGATCAATAACTTTTACAAATGCATTAATATAAACTTCATTTTCTTTACAATAATTAACTAAGTAATTTTTGGCTTGAATGTTAAAATGAATTTCTTGCAAAATTGGCTAATCATCCAGATTATAAAATTTGAAAGATTCATTTTCAAAGGTTTTATCTAAGTGTAGAGAAAACACGTGAAAATGGTTTGTTTTCATGGATTCGCTTAGCATACTAAATGGTTTAAGGGAACGTAGTTTTTTTTCTTTTTTTTTACGTTCATGTTCTTGTTCAACGTCCATAGCATTGAGACCAAATACATGGATCCTGGAAATTCTTGCACAATTAATGGAACCTTTTTTCTATATTAAAATATTAAATTCTTGTAAAATGAAATTATATAAAATATTATTAAAAAATTGTACTAACTTGTAAATATTCATTAGCAACTTTATATGAGGACTTATTCGATTCTATAACAAGTTGCTGAGAATTTTCATTAAATTTAATTCTGAAGACTGGTCCTTCTGGATTATATTCAATTTCATATTCTACTGTATATTGCAACTTCCCCTTCCCAACTAGTTCAACTAAATATCCATCCAGAATTTTATATTGAGTTTTACTACTACCGGTATTGTGACTTGAGGTATAACATAGTATATCATTTAGAAAATAATACCACTATAATACCTCTTATTAATAATATTATATGTATATTTTGTATTATTTTGTTTAAGTGAAAACAGATTATTTTTAGGATATTTATTTCACTCAAGAGACATAGTAATTGAAATTCTGAAAAAAAATACAGATCATTTTAAAGTTGTACATATATGGGGACATCAATAGAAATGGGACAAATTTATCTAATAAATTTGTCACATTTCTATTGATTTCACCCCATATATATACGCAATAATATATTAGATATAGTATACTATAAATATGCATCTTGATAAAGTTATAATCAGGATATAGTGATTATCGGCCTAAACTTTTAATAGCCTAATTTCAAAAAAGATTAATCAAATTTTAATTAAGATAAGTTTAATAATTATCTACTAATTATCCTAGTTAAAACCTGAACTAATCTAAAATTTAATTTGTTGTCATTTTGGATGAAAACTATATATAGTTAAATATTGTTCAAGTATTTTCAGTATCTCAATTACTGAAATAAATTTTCTGAGATTATTCATAATTATTAATAAAGAATATTACCAACATGAAAGCTATGGTATGTCTTATTGAAATATACTATCTGCTATAGTATGTGATTCTTAAAAAATATTTACATCTTTAATTCGAATATTCAGATCTTATATTAACAAAAATTTCAAGTAGAACTTTACAAATAATTCAGTTATTGAAATATTTCGAAATAATAACCATAATATTACCATAATATAATATAATATATTATGTAATATAGACCTGCAGGTCGATAGCATAGTGATTATGCTCTCAGGTCTCCAATTGAAGATTGCCAGTTCAATACTGCTTGGCAGTAAATTGAATTTGAAAGTCAAAACCCGATTAGGAATAACCGAAGTCATACAAGATGTAAGGTCAGTCCAATGAGGCACGAACTTGATGGCGGCATTTCTGGTATAACGATTACGTACCCACAGGAGTCGGACCGAGGAAGATCAGACGATCCTGCCGAAAGTATAAATAACATCAGTGCAAACCCACATTTGGGCAGCGAAAAGGCAAGCTGGATAAAGCACTCACTTGTCGTAGAACTCCAAGTAGCTGGAACCCTATCAGAAAAGAACTGTTTGGGCGGCGTAAGACAAGCCGAATGGCATATCAGAAAATAGGTGGAAAGGTTGTTAAAATAGGAGGAATACATAGAAGAAGCGCGTTGGGTCTAAGATAGGAAAAATATATATATATATATTACATAATATACCACGTTGATAGGACCCCGAATAATCTATGTGAGCTTATATTTGAGCATTATCGGCAAATTTTATATATAGATATATATCGATTACTAACTGATAAGATATATATCGATAATCAACACCCCTGTCGATTTCTATCGATAATGATAGTAATCGATATATATCCGGTTAATCAATATATATTGAATATGATATCAATTAATAATTATCCCTTAATTTGTTATACAGGCATATTTGCCTGCAAAAATTTTAAAATTTTAAATTTTTTAAATAAAACCTTAAATATTAATTTTAGCTATATACTTTCTAAATAAAAAATATAATATTAGTTCTGTTTTATTAACTTATTATAAAATTTTTTTAAAATTATTAAAAAACTTTGGTGTAATAAAAGTTTAAAGTTTTGTTTTGGAACTTTTACTATAGAATTTTTTCTTTAGGTTTTCTCAAATTTTATATGTTCCCATCTATAAAAAAATTTTTCACTTCTAATACAAGTCCTAATTTTTACAAGTAAATCATTTAAAGTCAAATAATGTAAGTTTTCATCCTTTATATAAACTACAAAGTTGTATAAGAAACTATATTTTAAAACCAATATTTAAAGAATTCGCCAAGATATTGTAAAATATTTTTTTGGTTAAAAAATTTCTTTAAAATTTAATATTTTCAGCTTATAAGCAACATAAACTTTTTGTCTTATAATTTAAGTTTAAATAATTCAAAAATATAATCCTTGTTCTTAAATATTATAATACCAAATTTTATTTAAATATCTTAAATGATTAAAAAACTAGATCAGAGGTATATTTATAGTAATTATACAGGCAAATTTGCCTGTATCAGCAAAAAAAAATATACATAAACCTCTGCAAGTTTTTATGCGAGCGTAAACTTGCAAAAATCTTACGATTAGTTCAGAGTATTGCATAAGGGTAATAATTACGTAAGTTTACGCTATAGTACATTTTGAATTATATATACGTAATTTTATGTAAGTTATTGCCGTAATATTTCAAAAATCTTATGATACAATGCGAAATTTTACAAAATAGATCAAATAAAAAAAAAAAATGCTCCTTTGGGGGTTGCAGGATCGCAGGAGTAATATTTTCGCATATTTTGTGATGTTTTCGCATTGTTTCACAATATTTGGCAAATTTTCACAAAGTTTCAAAATTTTTTAAAAAATAAATAAACGATATACATATTCACATAATCATACTTTTTTACAGATTTACGCTTTATTTCGCAAGGTTTCGCAATTTATTATAAAATTTTACATTTTTTATTTATTATTATTATATATTATATATATTATATTATATATTATATTATAATTATTATACATTTTTTACAGTATTATTTTTATATTATTATATATTATTTTAACTACTTTCGCACTTCTTCACATCTAATTCTATTACTATATACAAAAAACTAGCCCTACACACTATTTTCGCTTACCCCACAGTTAGCTATTATCTTCGCTTCTTTGTTTTCTATTATTTTTGAAAGTGTTGGAGGTCATAGTTGGCATGCGCAAGGTTTCGAAATGTTGTTGTTTTTCTCGCAAAGTACCAAAATAAAATAAATTAATAAAATAAATTTAAAAATAAACCAAAAAAAAACAAAAACAAAAAACACGAAACAAAAAAAAAATAAAGCGAAACCTTGCAAGAACTTGCAAAAACTAGCAAAAACTTGCGCCCATTTCTCTAAAGAAGCGTTCCTGAAATTTAGAAATTGCTAGGGTGTGTTTTTGAAAGTGTCGGAAGTCGTAGTTGACATGCGCAAAATTTCGAAAAGTTGTTGTTTTTCTCGCAAAGTGCCGAAATAAAATAAATTAATAAAAAATTTTAAAAATAAACCAAAAAAACAAAAACAAAAAACACGAAATGAAAAAATAAATAAAACGAAACCTTGCAAGAACTTGCAAAAACTTGCAAAAACTTGCAAAACTTGCAAAAACTTGCGACCATTTCTCTAAAAAGGTGTTCTTGAAGATTTAGAAATTGCTAGTATGTGTTCTTGAAAGTGTCGAAAGTTGTAGTTGGCATGCAAAATGTTTTGAACATTGTTTGTTTTTCTCACAAAGTGCCAAAATAAAATAAATTAATAAAAAAATTTTAAATAAACCAAAAAAAAAAAACAAAAAACATGAAGCGAAAAAATAAATGAAGTGAAACCTTGCAAAAACTTGCAAAATCTTGCAAAATCTTGCGAAAGCTTGCGAAAACTTGTGCCATTTCTCTAAAGAAGCTTCTTGAAAATTTAGAAATTGCTGGGGGTATGTTTTTGAATGTGTCGAAAGGCGTAGTTGGCATGCGCAAGGTTTCGAAAAGTTGGTTGTTTTTTTTGTAAAGTGCCGAAATAAAAATAAAATAAAAAAATAAATAAAAAATAAATAAAAAAAATAAAAAAAACAAACAAAAAAAAACAAACAAAAACAAAAAAAACAAACAAAAACAAAAAATGAAAAACAAAAGTGAAAAAAACAAAATAGAAGATCTAATTATAAACAAAAGATCTATCTGATCTTGTAGTACAGAATTTGAACTTTATCGAACTATTTCGAACTATTTCGAAAAATTTATCCAATGCGCGATTCAGGTTACAGATCTATTGATCCAGCTTGTTTTCTGGTCCTAAAATATTTTGAAATGGTTCGAATATTTATGTAAGAAATTTAGCGTAAATTTACAATTTCTTACAGTTCATAAAAAAATTGTAAAAAATTTAGCATAAACTTTCACAAGTTTTTACAATATATCCCTTAGATTGTAACACAGGCAAATTTGCCTGCGTATTTTAAAATTTTTAATAAAATTTTAAATATTGATTTTAGCCATATCTTTTCTAAGTAAAAAATATTCTTTGAGCTTTGTTTTAGTAACTTTGTTATAAATTTTTTTTAAAATAATTAGAAAACTTTAATATAATAAATGTTTAAAGTTCTTGTATTGGCATTCTTACTATTAAAATTTTTCTTTAGATTTTTTCAAATTTTATATGTTCCCGTCTATAAAAAAAATCTTTACTTCTAATACAAGTCTTAATTTTTACAAGTAAATCATTAAAGTTGCAATAATGAAAGTTGTCATCCTTTATATAAACTACAATATTGTCTTAAGAACTATAGTTCTAAAACTAAAACTAAATAAGATCGCAGAAAAATTGTAATAAAATTTTTAAAAAAATTTTTTCTTAAAATTATCTATTTTCAGCTTATATGTAACTATAATTTATTTCTTATAATATAAAAACTAATTTTGCAAAAAAGTAATCCTTATTTTCAAATATAATTGTACAAAGTTTTATTTAATTATTTTAGCATTTTAAAAAAGTAAATCAGAGCTAAAAAAGTGCAAAAACGCAGGCAAATTTGCCTGTGTTCTACTACAATCTAAGGGATAAGAAAATTGTAAACTTACGTAAAAGGTTTAGCGTAAAACTATGCAAGTTTTATAGTACATAAGAAAATCGTAAATTTACATAAAATTTTTACGTAAATTTATGATTTTTTTACACATTGTAAGACTTACGTAGTATTATGCTAAATTTTATATAAGTTTACGATTTTCTTACATACCGTAAAAGCTTGCGCAAGTTTACGCATATATATTTTTGCTAATGTGCGAACCTCTACAAAGTAAGGAATTATATTCACATAATCATGCTTTTTGAACATTTTACAGGTTTTCGCAAGTTTTTGCAATTTAATTATAAATTTTATTTATTTATTATTATTATATAGGAAAATTTTAACACTTACCGGGGGTGAATTTCACTGGATCACGTGAATTATATCATGTTACACAGCCTGTTAATTTAGTATACATATGACAAATTAACAGATGTGACAAATAATAGCTAATTAATATAGTTGCAAATTATTTATCACACCTTATTTGTCACATATATGCTAAATAGTAAATAAAGAATAAACTTAATTTAATGCTTCTAATAGATTAATAGATAATATAAAGCTAAGCTAAGGCTATAGCCTACACTTCGATTATAATACTAAGCCCTCATACAAATTAATACTTTTATAATTAACACCCTTACCCTAAACATTAGGACCAATAACTTTATAGAAATAATCAACTTGAATAATTATTAATTAAATCAAACTTTGGATAATAAAGAATATAAATTAATTCTATCATATGCACCTTGTATAAGTTTAATGTATTAAAGTATCAGTAAATAAGCAATTACATGCAATACATTATATTATTTATTTTCTTTATTTATTATATTAATCGATGGACATTTCTTCTGATAATGACCTGGCTTTTTGCATAACAAACACTTGCATTGCTGTTTCATCATGATCAGCTTCTTGAACAGTATTCGTAATTTCGTTAAATACGTTTCCTTTTAATATTTCCATGACAGCTTTAATTCTTTTTTTACGAGGAGCACCACGAATTTTGGTAACGTTAGGACTGGTAATCTGATCAATTAAATGCTGCTATAATGAAATTATATCGCCAGTATTCTGATTCTGTTTAGAGTCATAATCTTCAGCATTAATACTTTCTTTAGCTTCGTCAATATCATCTTCATGTTCTTTTTAACTTGCTGCAATAAAATTTTAGTAACCGAACCAATTCAGCATCTTTATTATTTTCTAAAGCAATGTTAATAGCTGTTTTGGCTATTGAAAAAGCAATTCCATATCGATTTCTCTGTGAGATATGTTTGTGATCAACTTCATTATAATCAGATTTATTGAAATTTTGTATACTTTAAAAAACAGAAGTTATTTGAAAAGAACTATTAAAAGGTGATTCTAATGCAGAAAGTACAGGAGAGTTTTTAACATTAAAGTCTAATTTAGTATGAATATTGTCTTTATACCATCTGGTGGGTATAATACTTATATGAAATCTTGCGAAATGTGAATAAAGCATAACACGCCAGAAATGCCGACAGATTATGCCTTTTGTAACAGTTTCTATACAAGTACAAATATGGGTCCTGTTAGCAAATAGTGCTACCAAATTTTCTTTACTTGAAAGTCCATCTACACAACGAATTCTTCAAGTTTCAATTATATTTTTAAATTCTGTACTACTTAAAAGAGATTGTAAAGTTGCTTGCGGTTCATCCAATACATCTTCTATAAAATTATCATTAATAGTTTCCAATTCAGAAATCTATAGAAATAAGTGTAATGATATAATATAACATATACTGTACATATTTAATTAATAAGCATAAATGTAAAATCACTTTATCTTAATAGGAAATGAAACTAATAAACCTTCATAAATAAATGATTAGAATATTTGAAATCGTTGCCACGATAGTACAGGCAGTGTTAAAAACTGAACAAGAACCGCATCAACACTTGAAAAAAATTGGGATAAAATATATGAAAGTCCAATAGTCATATATTGATCCTTGAGATCAATTAGTTTGCAATACTGAGATTCATCTTCGTGTCTTTTATTAATTATCTTTTCAACATCACAAAGTGTGCTAGCACTATTTAACGCCTTTTTTATGATACTATTAAATGATTCGACACTTTGGGTGCTCTGTATGCCAGCATTGAACTGAAATGGTGTAAAAGATCTGGTCCAACTTATTCGATTATTATATAATGCTCTAGTCATATAGTTATAACATTCTGGAAATGACTTTAACATAAATTCCCATCGCTGGTTAAATAATTCCACACTTAACACATTTCGACATGAGTAAAATGCATGGCTAAACGATTGAAAGTTTGCACCTAACTTGGTTTTAAGATGCTTAATAATATTTTGCCAAATATGAAAAAGGCAATAAAAATGATTTGTCGTTGGAAAAACCTAAGCAGCTGCATTTATTAAACCTGGTTCAAAATCTGTCCAAAATGATTTTGGAACAAGATCACCAGTCGCCTTCATTAAACATTGCAAAATCCATTTGTATGTCGATGCCATTTCATCCTCAACTAAGGCATTTGCTATATTTCGAAATCGTCCATAATTATCCCTAATCATAAAGACACTCAAATACATGTTATACTTATTAGTTTTACATGTATTATCGTTTAAAACAACATCGTGAAATTGCTGATACAAATTTTGCTGGGATGGAGACATCCAAAAAACACCTGACAAACGATGTTCATCACCAGTATGCCGAACAAACACTTTCTAGTCTGCGTCGTGAACTTTTTCAATAAGAGCATTAAGAAATAAACCTGAATCAAAAATAATTTCGTTTCTACTATTACAATTCTTATAAATCGCATTATAAACATCTTGTTTATGAAAAACATGATGTGGATATTTTTTCTTAAGTATCTCTAACTGTGTGAATGATGCTACTTTACAGCTAGTAAGAAACTTCAATTCTTTGATCATTTCATCACTAAGACGACGATACCTAGGAATTATATCAGCTATTTGAATAGGATTTAATTCATGATTATGACTATCTTTTAGCATTGTGCATGTTATTTGTTGAGTTGTTTTTGGAAAGGTAAAATTACAGTGCTATTCACAATTGGTTTTCATATTACCACGTAAATGATGTGAATTCTGATCAAGCTTTTTTGAGCTTTATATTTTCCACTTGCTGAGCAACAAAAAGACTTGCGGTAAGTAATGGGGGGATTGTCCGGATCTTTATCATTACGAAAAATTTGATATCCAAAACCACGTTCAAGACAATATTGGTGTATAAATGTATCAACAAATAACCAGTCATTAAAAGGATCTCCTACATGAAGGTTATACTGGTAAGTTGATATGGTTGTATCAGAATCGGCACTAAAAAAATCTAAAAACTACAGGTTAGTATTAAGTAAAACTATCATATTTGTTAGAGATCATTCCAGTTAACATATAACAAAACTTATCAGAGGTCTGAATTTGAGCACTGCTAATACAGTTGTCCCCCTCTATAGTCACCTCCTCTATAGTCACAAAGTCAATATAGACACTTTTTTTTGTTTACCAACTCTTTTTATATTATTTATACCTCTATATAGGCACAATCGCCTTATTGTCACTATCACAATTTTTTGCTAACCATCTATATAATACCTATAATAAAATTACCCTGCTAAAGTCACATCAATTATGGGTTTTTACAAATCTAGCAAAAAATCATGTTACAGTAGTACAAAATAAAGCATCTGTACATACAGTGCAAAAAATTATGTTACAGTAGTACAAAATAAAGCATCTGTACGTACGGTGCAAAAAATTCACTTTATACAACTAACTCATTAGAAATAACTAAATTTTGTTATACTCAATAGCGTTATCACAGTGAAACCTCCATAAGTGCACCCTCTATAAGTGCATGCCCTCTCTAAATGCACGCTTAAACTTGGGCCAAAACATATAGACAACCTCCTTAAAGACACTTTTCTAAGTGCATGTCGTTAAAGTTCGATCCCAAGAGTGTGCACTTATGGAGGTTTTACTATTACTGGTACTTATTGTTTTTATAAGATTGAGGGTTCTAGACCTTCGTTTACTGAGATCGATAAAATTTAGTAAATTTATTTTCGATGTGCACTTAATTTTTTCTTAAATTATTAATTAAAAAAAATTTTTTTTAAATACTGTATTAGGCTATGCAAAGTTAATTTTTCGTTTTGCATAACCTGGGGTTTTAAAATTCTGGTCGACGGGTTAGATTTTTTTTTTTAAAAAAAAAAATAAAAAATTAACTTTGCATGGCCTAAATTCATTTTGTTCACATCTAAGGTCAAACAAAGTTAATTCTTCGGTTTGCATAACATGGAATCAGAAAATTTTATTTTTTTTTTAACTGAACCTATCAGATTATTCTAGAAAATTAAGGTCATCATTGGGTGACACCGGAGAAAAAAATTAAATGCCAAAAAATGGAATAGTTGGCAAAATATAGTAGGAATTTAAAAAAAAAATTTTTGGAAAAATTGGGTTGGCGGGTTATGCAAAATGAAAAATTAACTTTGCATGGCCTTAATATTTTATATATCTTTTTTTTTAAAAAAACAAAACAAAACAAACCTCCCTATAAAATTAGATGGTCATCACCGTTCAAAATCTTTATACGTCGCTACAATTCAAGGAAGAGAGGAGTTAAGTAAGGTAAATATGCTATTGTATTCTATTTGATAATTTTATTATTTAAAACTGATATTAATTTCTAAGGTTTTATTAAAATTTGTAGAAAATGGTGAATTTTCATATGAAGAAGCAATAAAAGTTGCCAAACAAATTATGTTCGAAAATTCAAATAGACTATATAAACTCAAATTAACACTGAAACAGATTGATAATGAAGGTATTTCTAAAAAGAAAATAACTTTTATTTTACTTTCTTTGCATCTTAATTAATAATATAATTTTTATTAAAGAATATAAAGATGTATCAGGAGAATGAAAAATTGCTAAATTAAAAAAAATGGGTGTGAAATTTGTTCGTATCGGTATTATAGAATGTTCTAGTCAATATAGATTCCCATTGATCGTTTCCAAAGCTATATCGCTATCAGCGGAATGACAGTTGCGTGCTGTCTCACAGCTTTACCTTTTTATGGAGATGTGGTTCTAGACAATGTTGATACTGTATAAGGTAAATGCATAAGTGTACTAAGGTTAGGTTTCAATAACATTTCTCCAGTTGCATTGAAAAAAAAATAAGAACGGAATAGTATTGATATATTAAAGTGCCATACTTATGCTATTTCAAGAGGAAGGCTAAACTAGATGCGTTTATATGTTTTTGATTATGGGTTAGTTAGGGTTAGGATTAGGCCTTGCCTTATAAATATAATTGTCTTCACTGCATGCTTCTAGACCCCTGTTTTTTGTATTTTTGGTCTTTTTCACTTTTTTTCTTTTTGTCTCATCGTGGCTGATCTGTAAAGATCAAATTTTACAATTTGGTTGATTTTCTATTATGTGCAACCCCTATTTCATGTGTTTGGGCATCCTTATTCAGATATACCAAGTTGGATATCTGATATCCAATTAAATCCAATGAATTCGGATTTTATTAACTAATAAGTTGGTACCTTTAATGTAATACAGTACTGTTTTTATACTTTATAATATAATGCGAATAAAATAATAAATTATACTGTATTAATTTTTGCTTTACTATACAGTATTTTGTTAGCACGTTAATTATTATATTTTTACCGAAACCTCTATATAGTCACCTTATATATATATATATAATTGTGACTATATAGAGATAACCTCTATATTAGTCACACCTCTATATAATCATGGTTTTTTGTATCCCGGAGGTGTGACTATAGAGGGGGATGACTGTATTAAGATCATCATGTTCCTCTTCTGATATCAAAAAATAGTCATTAGTGCTCATGCTATCATTCACACTCATGTTCATACTTATGGTATCATTAATGTTCATGTTCATTGCATTGTTCATGTTCATTGCATCGTTCATGCTTATGGCATCGGTCATGCTTATAGCATCATTCATGCTGTTACAAAACAGGTTTTTAGGATAGCGTAGTGATGTAGTACAGAATAGACTTCATGAATGTATAATTTATTTCATATAGTTAATATTTCATTATTATATATTTAGTCATATTATTATTATATTAGCATATTTTATTATTGTATTATTATAGTATAAATATAGGAAAAGATTCTATTGGGTAAAAAAATGAGGCACAGTAACTGCGCCACAATACTGCGGCTTGGTTATACTAGGTAACACAAGGTTACACCAACTAGTAACTTAGGTAATACGAGACGCAACACAACTACCTCCAATTACCTCTACACGACTACCCCCAACTACCCCACACTAATATCCCTACTTACCTTCGCACAAATATCCCTGCCTACCTCTATACAAATATCTCCACTTATCCCCACACAATATCTCTATCTATCACCACACAAATGTCTTGTTTACCCCAAACAAATATCTCCAATTACCTCTGTACAAATACCTCTAACTATCTCTACAATAATGCAGTAATTATCTCTAGTTATCTCTGCACAAATTAACAATAGAATTGTTACACCTCTTAGGATAGAAAAGTTATAAAAAGGAAGCATTTCTCCCTTTCTACAAAAGTTAGAGTTCAATACCCTCACCTAGAATCTTAGCTTAGGATAATATCCTTATCCCTTCATTATTATCTTGTAAAGTGTAATATTCCCCCTCTAGGGTAATTCTTACAGGCAAGGCTTATTACCATCTTATATTATCTAATAAAATTATATACTATCTTTATTACGAATCGTTTGCCTCCTGCTGTGAAGTAAAAAGTGTACTTCACCACCACCCCGTGTATATTCATAAATACATCACTGCACTGGGTGACCTTGTTACTTGCTATATTCATTACAAGAAGGCTATAGCATTATAACAATGCTTATGGCATCGTTCATGCTTATGGCATCGTTCATGCTTATGGCATCGTTCGTGCTTATGGCATCGTTCATGCTTATGGCATCGTTCATGCTTATGGCATTGTTTATGCTTATAGCATTGTTCATGTTCATGTTTTTAGCATTTATCATACCCATGGTATTGTTCATAATATCATTTGTGCATTGTTCGCATTATCGTTTGTGCTATTGTTCGTGGTATTATTCATAAGATCGTTTGTGAGATCAACTTTGGAAGAGCTTTCAGATAAAGTATGCACTAGTATACGCATCATTTGTTCTTATAAGCTAAAGGTAGTAATAAAAAGAAAAAAGTACACTCGTTTTGAATAAATATCCATAAAAAGCACAGGTCTGAACAACGTCACAGTAAAATGCTTAAAATTTAAAATTTACAGCCTTACAAAATAACTTACTAGGGTGTTTAATTCAAGGTAAGTTCCCAAAGAAGTCTTGCTAATGCAATCGTTAACATTCATACACCTTTTAAACAAAGTTTTAAAAAATTCAGTTGATGTTTCTGCAAAACGCATTAACCAACGTACTTCCTACTTTTGATCCAAGTTGTTTATTACTAACTTCTTTGTCAAGCATTTCACGTGAAAAAATTTACAGTTGTATTAAGTTCTATTTGACATTTGAAATTATCTACCGGTATATAATAAAGCATGATTGTGTAATACATATTACGAATTAATTACATAAGCGGTGAAATTTACCTGAGGTTAAATTTAAATAATTTCTATTATATAATATTTTAAGGGACTGCCTATTTCCACCATGGTATTTTGCTATTTCCACCATGGTTACACAAAAGGTTACTATTTTTAGATTTTAATATAATTTTGTATATTATAATTTTAATTATTTTCAATTGGCCCAACTTGATTTAGGTTGCCAAAGCAAGACTTGTGTAACATTATATGACATTAGCGATGTGTAACCAAAAATTATTTTTGCGAAAACAATGCACTGGGCCCTTGTGTAATGTATATGCATATGTTGTGTAACCAGTATATGTACTGTGATTGGATGTTGCTTTGAACCTAGATTTAGGATTAGGGTGGGCCGGAATTATGTCTAACCCGCTAGGGGATTATCATGTAGTGCCCACCAGCATTAAGCTTAATGCCGGCTGACCCAACCAAAATAAGACTTGTGTAATATTACACAACATAAGTAGCGTGTAACCAAAAATTATTTTTGCAAAAATAATGCACCGGGCTTTGTGTAACATAAGTGCATATATTATTTTAAATTCTAAAAATAGAAAATCTTGTGTAACCATGGTGGAAATAGCAAAATACCATGGTGGAAATAGTAACCCCTATTTTAATTTATTAAATGGGAAAATAAATTTGTCACACCCACGACATGTCGCACCCCTGGTTCAGCCAATCAAATTGCACGATTTTATAAGCAAAAAATTTTTTTTTTAAAAATTAAAAATTTTACATAATAAAGTATAAAATTTATATAAAATAGCATGCCATATAACGTAAAATTTTATTCTGAACAACTTTTTCTAAGTCATAAAGATAGATTATTTTAGTAAAAAAACGTTTTATAAGAAAAATCAAAAATTTCCAAAGTAAGCACATATAAAACTTTTTTTTTACTAAAATAATCTACTTTTTAACTTAGAAAAAGTTGTTTAGCATAAAATTTTACATATAATTCTTAAATATAAAGATAGATTTATATTAGTAAAAAAAAAGTTTTATATGTGCTAATATTCGAAATTTTTGATTTTTCTTATAAAATTTTTTTTACTAAGATAATCTATTTTTATGACTTAGAAAAGGTTGTTTAGAATAAAATTTTACATTATATGCTTTGATATCGCTTATTTATTTTTACAATTTACTAGTAAAATTTTGAATTTTTAAAAATAAAATTTTTTGCCTACAAAATCGTGTGATTTGATTGGCCGAATCGGGGGTGTGACATGTCACGGGTGCGACAAATTTCTATTTCCTTATTAAATATACAAGTTTTCGCTATTTAATATAAAATTTTATTTTTTTATTATATTATATTTTAAATATTACATATATTATATATTATTATAAAAAAAATAACAAAAAAAATAAATCCAAAAAAAACGAAACCAAAAAAAATTAAAAAAATGAAAACAAAAAAAATAAACTATTATATTCTTTATATTCGCTCATATTTGCTTATATTCACTTATATT
>QKWP01001529.1:105732-127979 GCA_003550325.1 Gigaspora rosea
AAAAAAAGCAATATTTGAAAATACCTAAACTTTCTAATCGCAATTATGATGGATTAAAAGTACTTAATTATCGCATTCGATAATTTATAAAGAATCGTGCTTATTTAAATAAATCACAACATATAATGGTTGAATTTTTAACCCACTAATCGCAACCTACTTATTAAATATAATTACAACTGCTTAGTTCTACGGTTTATGAATTCTATTTCTAAAAAAGTTTTGGTTGTACAACTCTGCGTTTTGCACGTAATAATTACATAATTAATATAAAGTTTACTTTTGTGTTTTGCGCATAGTAATGTAATAATTACATCAAGAAATTCTGCGTATAATAATAATGTAAGAATTCTTATAAATATAAATATCAAGCTAAAGCAATTCTTTATCGTATTTTCTTGCTTCTCGATCAAGCCTCTCTAAAGTTTTACCGAATGCATGAGAGAAATTTAGTAATTAGTTTTATAGTTGTCTAGTAGTTGGACAACTATAAAAAAATTAAAAGATCTTGATTTATTTAAAATCCATATAAAATTAGTTCTTATTAGAACCAATCAATACACATAAAAAAAAAAAGAAAAAAAAAAACTTAATATATGCCCGAAGACACATTTTAAGAAAAAAAATTCTATCCGAAAACATGTGAATCCGGCCAAATTTTTAGAGCTGCCTTGAGAAATAAAAGGGTTCCAGCATACTGTGGACTAAGTCTTGTTCGTTTTTTCGTAGTAGTAAGGCCTGCAGACGAAAACAAGTGTTCTGATAGAACAGATATCGCCGGGATACACAAATACTTGCGTGCAAGCTTTGCAAGTACTAGATACTCGGTCTTTCTTGATTCCCACCATTGAAGTATGTTTGTTTGACTTGATACCTTTGCCAATAACAAATATGAATCAAATTCGCCTTCAGAATTATTTTGCTGACCCGATTGCTCATCAGGATTAGTGGTTTCTGTTAAGAAGATATTTTCATCGTTACAAATTTTGTTACTAAAATCCATTTGATGTTCCATTTCCAACAAATCATTTATTTCATAAAAATTAGTTAATTCATGGTACTCATTACGTGCTTCTGAAATGGTATAACACTTTTCATCCTCTGTAAAAACTTGCATATCTTTCATTCGTGGATCAAAAAAGTGGCAAGTCGAATTAATCTAGTTGGTGCTGGAAATCGGTTTTGAATTGATATATAAAGTTGTCTTCCAAATTTTTAAATATCAACATTATATATTAATGTGCAATTAACTTTCGGCTTAATATAGTTAATCGCATACCATGTTTGCAAAAGGGTTGGGTACTGAGAACCAGACAACCATTTTGAAGCAATTTCATAAGGTCGCAACAATTCAACTAATTCGGTTACCTTTTCCCATTCACTAGATGTTAGTTCTTTTTTCTCGTAACTCCGTAATGCCGTATTTTCACTGGACTCAACCAAAAGCGATTTATACTTATATATCGCTGGTTTAAGTGTAGCTAATCGTTTTAACAAATAGAACGTTGAATGCACCTGGTTGACACGTCACGAACTACGAAAAGAAGTCTATCCCACTCTTCCATTTTCATTTGAGCATCAAGAAGAAACTGCTTTTGCTTTGGACTACTACTGAAATGGGATACGACGTTTTTGCATTTTTTGATTAAGTTTACAATTTCGGTACATTCTCTTAGTGCATCGTGTATAGCAAGTTGTAACGTATGGCCAAAGCAAAAAATTTTTGATATACCATGTCTTTGTTCTAATCTTTCTAGACAGGACTTAATGTTCGACCCATTATCAACTGTTCTACAGATAATCTTATTCTTAAGTTTAAGGTTATAAAGAATTTCGATTATTTTGTTTGAAAACCGTTCTGCGGTATGGGGATATGGAAAGCATGAAATTTCTCCAACCATTTCTTTCATTTGAAAATTGCTGTTGATCCAATGAAATGTAAACCCAATATACGGGTCGCCATTGTCAGAAGTCCACATATCAGTGGTGAACGATGCATAGCTAATTTCATCATTATCAAGCGCATACTCGCGCACATTACTCGAAATTTTGTCTTCTGTATTAATAAGGATTTCTTTTAATCGATCCTTACTAGGCATATTAATTTGGGGGTCTAGTCCTTCAATTATTTTTTTAAATGATAACTCGTCAAGAACTGAAAATGGTTGAAGGTCGTTAACAATAAAAGCTGCAATGTTATTATTGAGCTTTTTTTGTTTTGGATTGTTAAATGTATACTTTGTTGTCTTATTAAACGCCTGAACCAATGTCATTTGTGATGGTTTTGCAATTACATGAAATTCGCAACTGCCATTATCTTTTGCTTCAATACTTACACGACCACTTTCAATAATTTCTTTTGAAAAATGGTGTTTACCCTTAAGTGTCTCCACAAATTTGATGTAGATCCATCCTTTCAATATTTTATTTGTGATCAATTTTTATGGCGACATGTTCAAAATTCTATATTATTAACTAGCACTATCGAATAAAAAGCTTTTACAGGGCTTCCTTTCGATTTTTCAGGTTTTTTTTGTTGCAAGTTACCAGGTAAAGATAGATTATTTGTTCGAGATGGTGTAGATGGTGTAAATGGTTAGATGATCATAACAAAACTTCACTTTCTATATCACTTATTTCTAAATTAATATCGCCGTCATTTACATGCATTTTGTCTCTAAATTAAATTTATTAATTTTTTTCTTTAATAAATACACAGTATAATAAATATTTTAATAAATAGATATTATATACTAACCATTCATACAGTAAGGGTGGTGACATATATTACGTAATATAATTTTACTATACCCCCTACCCCCCCTATATAAGAGAAATTTGATTGGCTATTATGAACTTCTATATTTAACGTAAGATTTCAGAGACCCCCCTCCCCCTCTAAAATATTACGTAATATCTGTCACCACCCTAACACGTCTATATATTGTCTATATATATTCTTTAATATGTTTGTTTTAATTCTTAGAAGGCTTGAAGAGTATTAAAAATGTTTACAATGGCAGGCAGTGTTGGCATTGGACAATGATCAATAAAATTTTATTGAATTATTGGACTATTGGAATTCGGACTAGTCCAAAAATTCCAATACATATTGAGACCATTGGCATTGGACAATATCCAAATTTTATTATTTATTTATTGGATATAGTCCAATTCCAGTCCAATTCCAGTCCAATTTCAATTTATTCAATTTTAAATATTTAAAAAAATTTTTTACGTATCATTACTTCAATCATATTAATACAGTAATATCAATATGGGTAAAAAATACATATTTTTATACCATATTTTTTTATTAGACCAAATGGCAAATTTATGTAATCAATATGCAGTTTGTCAGTCTTGTTTATCTCGATATCAAAATTTCGCATTACTAATTTTTGTCCAATAAAATTGTACAACGTGATAGAAATCTAATTGGCTAATTTTAATGGACCCTGATCCCCCGGTCCAAATTTTTATTGGAATATTTTGGACTAGTTCAAATGTTCTAATTCCAATTGGATAAATATTCCAATTCCAATAAATGCCAACACTGATAGCAGGTATTTGAATGCAAATAGACTTGCACAAGTATTATTTAATTTTTTTTTCACAAAGCCCTCGGGCACTTAAAAGAACAGAGTGGAATAAATAAAATGGCAGGAGTTAACCAGGACGAGAAAACCGAGCAGCACACCGAGCGAAAAGGGTTATTAATCTAGTTTTTATAATAAATCTAATGACAATACGTTGCTTAAATTAAATTTAATAATAAAATTTAGCAGTTGTCGAACTTTAAATAAGATACTTACTGCTTGGGGATCGTTTAAACTATTTTATTCAGATTGAAATTAGAGTTGAGGCTAGGATTGTTAAAAACTATTATTTTTTTTTAAAGTAGATTTAAAATGTTTTTTTTATCATATACAATAATCAAATCATGTGAAAAGAGCTTACGCTGATTGGCTAGAAGAATAAAAACCACAAAAATAGATCTGATTGACTAATCCGTATAATCCAGATTATGATCCGGGTTAGTACCTGATCTGACCCTTATTGATCCGGGTTGCTGTTTTTCGACCCAGGTAACATCTCTAACTTTTTTAAAAAACGGGCCTCCATTAGCTATTTTTCAAATATGACCTCATATAGATTATTCAGAGTCTGCGTTGATCATAAGATTTTTGTAATATTACGGGCCGTAAAGGCGCTAACATTTATTACATAATATCCATTTACTATAGGGGCTTACTCCCTCACCCCTAAGTAAGATCTATAAATAGAATTTTAGCCAATCAAATTTAACTAAGGTAAGTTTTTTTTGACCCCCACACTCTAAAATATTATCTAATAAATGTCAGCGCCCTAATATCTTATGCAAAATTACATATATATAAATTGCTGATGTATATTAGTTGGGCATGCATTTAGAGAGGTTTTATATAGATATACATTTAGAAAGATTGCATTTAGGGAGGTCTGGCTGTATTTATTTACTATAAGAATATCCTCTTTTTCTATATGAAACGATTCTGATTGATCAATATTTTAATTATCAAAATTTTACTAATAGATTATAATTTTTGGCTCTTAATAAGCTTATTTAAAAAATATAATTATACCAAAATAATGTATTTTTGAGTACTAAGAAAGTTTATTTAGTGGCTAAAGGTATGTTTAATTAGTAAAATTGTGCATAATAAAGAATTTTTTATATTTTTATTATTAATAAAAATACAATTTTACAAATGAATTATAAATTTTTGCTTAAGTAAACTTGTTCAGCACCAAGAGATATACGGAGTATTACTGTGTGTCCTGCTACCTAAAATAAGCTATTCTTAAAAAAATTAAAGAAAAATCGCTAGCAGTTGCTATATATAAAAGTCTAAATTTTACTAAGTAAACCTCAAAAGTGCTATTAAGGGTAGGGTGAACGTAGATCATTTTTAATAGTAATCACGTTGTAATCATATGAAATCAGGTGATCGACCAATCAGGATTATAAACAACATAGATTCAACCAATCAGAATTAATAATTTTTTGTGCGACCTAAGGAAATTTGGGGTCACCCAAGTTTTTTTTACCAATATACGAAGGTAGGTTTTTTCAAATGATATAGGGTTTAAAATTTTACTATAACAAATAAGAAGCTTCAAATTATATGCCACGAAATTTTGGGGAACATTGGCAATAATTCTAAAAAGTTTTATTAGAAGCATGTGTTTGATTTCTATATAAAATTTTTCTGTATCACGTAAATCATATGAAAATTGATCTACGTTCACCCTACCCTTAAGAAACTTGTGGAGCAATAAAACAGGAACGGGATATAATATCATTTGCATCTGATATATAAACCTGCAATTTGTAATGCCGTGTAACATTACGAATTTTGAGCAAAATTAAGATATAATTTGGGCCGGGCAATATAAATTTGGACAACCCTTCTTTAGTTATTGATCACGTTATATGCATTCTGCATTCTGATTGGTTTATTCAGTGTAAATCGACAATCTTGTAACAAAAAATTCTATACCTGATATCGTGTGCAAATTCATAGACAAAAGTTTGTCTGATTGGCTAGTTTATTTATAAAATTATAAAAGCTAGATTAATTTTTGGTTAGAGCATAGAGAGTAACTACAATGGTTATGAATTAACACTTATTTAGTGTATTACGTGATTAGCAGTGATGCGCCTATTGCGCATACATCGTATATATAACGCGCATATAAATTTTTTTTTTTTGTGCATGTTTTGCGTTTGCGCCAATAAAAATTTTTTTGAATTTATAACACTGGTGATTAGTATACTAAAAGAATGTGCATGAACCGAAATAAAGTTCAAACCTCTGGAACCAGTATTTAAACAATTCATATGATGTCACTTGAAACGCGTAGAAGTATAAAGACAAATTTTTGTAAGCATAAAAGCAATTATATTCGCATTTCGAAATGAAAAAGGAGAAAACAACTATAATGACGTAAGATGTATCAGTCCGTAATAGTAAGTGTAACCACGAAGCCGAACTATAGTGTTCGGCTGCCGTATTTTCGCGTAATAGCGTCCACCTGCGCGTTATTTCAAATACGAATGCGCGTTATTTTGAATTAAAGGACGCAGTTATTTCGGGACGAGCATGAACGTCATTTTGAAGTCATGCATATTATGCGATCTTCGAAATAACGCTCATGGGCGTTAACGCGAAAATATGGTGGCTAATTTAAGAGGCTGCCAGAAAAGCGGTAGGGAATGTCAGTAAATTAAAAAATAGTACTTTTTATACCACATTATAACACTTTGTTGACTGAGAAGTTCGATCCTTAATACATGTAATAGTGACGTATCACTTAATTATAATATGCCGTTTATAAGCCATAAATTAGCTCGTCCTAAAGTTGCTTAGCCAGTAATGAGCTTGTCCAACTTTACTAACGTAAATTTGACCGAGCCAAACTACCAATGGGAGAATTTTTGGAAAATAAAAGTTAATTTACTTGTGAAGTTGAGCTAAATAATTTACTAACCATCTGCATCTCTACTCTCGCCTCATATAATAATCAATAGCTGTAGAAAATGCGGCAAACCCTGCACACCCTATCAAAACATTCTGAGGCCCTGATTTAGCAGCTAGTATTGCACCAGTTATACATCCTGCAGCTGCACCATTATATAGGTCATTTTTGGCGCGATACTGTTTTTTGAAAATATTTTCAAAATGGGAACAATTAGAAATGAACAAGACGAGGAAAAAGGCAAAAGGAAAAAAAAAGAGAGAATAAAAGAAAGTTTGATAAACTACTTTTATAAACATACCCCCTCTATAATGCATTCAGTACCAGAAAATAGTGCACCAACGATACCAAAATTCTTAGCCATAGAAGAAGACCTTTGGAACATATCTTTTGCGGTGGCTTTTAATTGTTGTTTCATTGGTTGTTCATATACTGCTGGGTTATATGGTGTCATTTCGAACGAGGAAAAAAACATCCCGAACAGACCACCAAGACCAAATCCTATTTTTACGGAGAATAATAAAATAATGGGTGAAGTGTCGGATTTTGAGTCTGGATATATATATATATATATTTTTTTTTTTTTTTTAGTTTTACCTAATACACCACTTAGAGCAGATTTGAAAATACATGAATCTTGAACCATTTGCATGTATATTAAGTCTTTTGGAACGGGTTCTTTATTTGGGAATGCCATATTTATGTGTTCAAAGATTCAGCGAGATTAGACAGATTCGAGATTTGAGAACGAAGTATACCCAGTCTAAAATTTTATTTGATTAGATACGAGATCATAATTTAGAGTAAGACAAGATTCGGGGCACAGGGCATAGGACTTTACGATCCGCCAATAAACTAACACTAATAACGCCACTGCGCGGCTATTGATAAGAGATGTTATCTGAAGATCGGCATCCTCCGACAAGTCTTCTTTTTTACTTCTTTCTTTCTTTATTACATATCAAAAAAAAAAAAAAAAAAATGATACAGCGCGAGTCATTTTATTTACCATTAGTTCGAAATTTTTTTAAAACGTTAATATTTTGGTTATGCATTTATACCACATTGTATGCATATGTAAAAGCTGAGGACAGTCCGGAAGCTGTCTGTAAAGTCACCGACGCTAATTCATCACTATATTATGACTTGTCGGAATTGATAAGTTTGAAACCGGAGTATGTTATTTGTTTCTTAATTAATAATGGCTTTGGAATATTTTCTACATAAAAAAGGGTATTTCATTTTTCGTTAAACATAATTTTATTATAAACTAATGATATATATATATATATTGTTTTCAAATGTAGAGGTTGGGAAATTGAATCGAAAGACTTCGATTATAAGTTTAGATTGAGTGTTTGTAAGGTTTTAAAAGATCCTGGCAATGTTCAGAAAGATAAGGATAAGGTTGGTGTTTGGGGTAAAAAAATTTCTGATGGTGAAGAGCAAAATTTAGGGTAAGTTTATAAAATTCTGCTAATTGTAATATTTACTTACATGTAAGAATTTTGTATTGTCGCTGTTTCAATTTATTCTAATTTGCCGCATAAGCCACCTTGAGTCTCTGATTTAAAACTTCTCAAGGTCTTGAATCTACTATCAAACGATGATTTATATGTAAATCAATAATAACACTGTAATATAAACCATGAGTCTTGTACTTTTCACCTTTTATCGAGCTATAGACACAGGTTTATGATTTATTCGGCAAATTATATTATTGTGTTCATACGTAGATAATATTATTGCAATCGGTTTTTTATAGTGAGGAATCGATCTAACGATTATTAAAAAAAAATAATGATTTTTACGATCATATTACACCTATAAACACAGTAAATTGAACTTATATACGCAATATTTCTATTTATTTATTGTGACCCTAAAATTTTATCATATTTTTTCGTTTATAATATAAAAAGCAATTTCAATACAACTCCGTATTTGAAAGGTATTGTAACACATTTCAAATATCTATCTATTCGCTTATAACCAACCACTTCACCTATACTCATTTTTTCTTTTCAGGTGATATGTTATTTTTGATATACGAAGGAAAAGAATATTGCGGGACAGAGCAGTTCTATCGTACATCTTTGATTCGTTTTATTTGTGACCAAACGGTTGATAAAACAGTGAGTTATTTATTAGGAAATTCTCACTGCTGTTTGATTCTTTTTATTAAAATTTGAATTGCTTTTACTATAGAATCCTCCAAAGCTCATCAACGTATTCAATGACTGTGCATTTTGGTTTGAGTGGAGAACGCCTAATGCATGTCCTATAAAGATAGTTAATAGTCAAAGTGCTATAAGTGTTTTCTTTACAATGTGAGTCTTAATACTTTTTATTTTTAATGTTATATTTTATGTAGACATTAATCATTTTCAATGTAATATAATTTGTTTTAGTCTTGGAATCGCATTGGCTGTCTACTTTATAGGCGGAGTTATATATAATCGTATAGTTTACAATGCTTCGGGGGTACGTCAAATCCCTCATTGGGAATTCTGGAGGGATGCATTGGATTTCATTAAGGTACTAGTTGCAGTTTTTTTTTTTGCATTATTCATTCTTTATTTTATATCACTTTACCAATTAACGTGAATATATATATACATTACTTTAGGATATGTCTCTGATAATATTGGCACAATGTCCTATTCCTTTCTTCCAACCAAGACGTCGACCTGGAAATTATAGGAATTTGCCAAGAGATGAAGAACATATTTTAATTGATGAACAATTTGAAGAACATTAAATTTTTAAAAATTTTTTTTTTTTGTTAATAGAGAATTAACAAACAATTACGATGTAGTCATAGTAATTGTAATATAAATGTATAATTAGTTTAAGCGTGTATTATAAATTCACGTCTGAATTTGTATTCTTGTATTCTTATTCTAAGGTATCGAAATCATCAGGTATCTCGAATTGTCTGTTAAAATCAGCCCGTTCAACATTATATTTATTTGCGCAATAAGATTGGAGTATGAATATGTTATCTGTTGAGAAATTAAATTTATTGTTTATGTAACAGTATTAAAAGATTAAAACTATAAAATATATGAACATTTCTTACCTGTCCAGCGATTAGCCCCTTCCAAGTATAATTTAGCGTATTTCTCTTTAAATCAGAAACAAGACGACGTTAATAATAAAATAAAACCTAGAGAACATGATTTCGTTAATAACCTTTGTCATTTAAAGTCACAGGATCACATTCACGATAACGCTTCAATTCTTCCTCATTCCTCTTGTTCAAGGCTTCAGCTTCTGCTAAAGTTTTCAACAAGGAAGCTCGTTCAGCCTGTTGATTTAAAGAAGCATTAATATATTGAATAACTTAATTAAATTAAATTAAATTAAATTCACGTACCGAATCTTCACGACCACCAGAAGCCTTTTCGATATTCGCTTGTTGATCAGCAATTTTTTCTTTCAATTTATTGATTTCTTCATGGAGCTCTTCGATTTTAATCTTTCGCTAACAGAATTTTTTTTTTTTTTTAAAAAAAAAAAAAAAAAAATTAATAATGAAATTAATAGTATATAATATTTTTATCAAAGAAATTGCCTTACTGATTGAAGAGCGCTGCTAGGAAACGACCAAAAATAATTTGATGTACCAATTTTATCTTGAGAAACAAGATTATCGTTTACTAAATCTTGAAGAACGTCTTTAACCGATTGTGCCACTTTACAAAAAAATCAAAAAATCAAAATTAAAGTGTAAATAATGAATTGTTGAATTGGATGAAATTTAGATAGCTTACCTATTCCTTTTTTTTTTGGCGCGAGCCTCTCAAGTTCTTTAAGTTGGTAAAAGGATTTCTGTGATATCAATTTTGTATCGAAAATTTTAATATATAGATTAATCTTAAAGGTTTATAGGTGATAGGTTAGGTTAAATACCGTTTCATGAAATAATGCTTCAAGTCTTTTGCGCTTTTCAGCAGCCGAGAGTTTTTTTGTTGACTATTTTAAGAATTACGTGAAGTTTATAGGAGCAGCAAGTTAATAGTAATTCAAATTATCTTTTCCGAAAATGAATTTTATTTAAATGATACCATCTTGGTTCCGCTGTTGTATTAATATGAAAGAAGCGAAGTGTTTTACGAAAGGTCAAAACAGGAATATTTAACTTGACGCGTCCGTGTAACGCAGATCAACTCATTTTTATTGGCTAATCATATATATTTTGTACTGTATCTGCTACTGTAGAAAGAATTATGGTAAACTACATAGGTATGCTTTTGGATCATCGGGATACTTTTTGGATATTATTAAAGAGTTTCGACCCATCCTAGTGATGCCACTTTTATTTATGAAGACATAACCCTAACCATTGGCAATTTGTTCAATGCTCCAAACCCAACTACTGAACTATCCGTAAAATTATGTGTGGATACGGAACATTCATAGATTTCATAGATTCAGAATCAATTCACAATCCACACAAGACGGATTGAATTTTATAATTACGAAAGTCTAAATTACTGTGTTTTTTATATAAGAGTGAAATCTTTTTTTCCTCTACAATTATAAAAATTTTATATACCTTAGTTATAAAAAATAAAATAATAATATCTCATTATCTACTAAACCAAATCTTTATAATTTTTTTTATATTATGTAAAAAAGTTTTCTCTACATTTTTAATTAGAAAGCAAAGTATATTATCATAAAAATAAATTTAATGGTAATTTGCGCCTATAAAATATATAAAATATTATTCTTCTTATGTGAATAAACAATTAAGTGGTAACAAAATTTTATAAAGTAATTACAGTCCTGAATTATATCTTTTAATAACTATTTAAAGCTCATATTTTATTTCTCAACCTAAAATATAAACATCTAGAGACATGCTTTTAGTGGTTTGGTCGTAATATCTTGAAAAGTCTTTATTTCACAAACGGTTTATCGTTTACGATGTGAGCAGAACTCTAGTATAATGAACTTATGTTACCAGGACTGGTTGAATATCAAGAACTTGATTTATTAAAGTGAAGTTATTAATATACATGAAACCAAAAAACAAACTACCGCTAATTGTATATAAAATTGATCAAATTCTGAAAAAAAAATCTTGACTATTTACTATTCAGATGAGTTTTTTCAGATATCGATGTGTAAAATTTTTTGAAAATAAATCATTTTTAAAGGTTTATGTTATGAAAACCAAAAAATTATTAACTTGTATGGCCTTATTATAAAAAATTTGGTTTGCTTGTTCTTTTAAATATTCAATTTCTACTTAAATCGTTTTTAACCCATTTAAATGGATTTACTGAGAAGACTTTTCAATAGATATTCGAGCAAATTCGTAATGAATAGAAGCGGTTTACATTAAAAAAAATTTATTGAAATTTTTTTTTGTTGTTGAAATAAATGTCCAACCCCTCTAAGTTTTCTTTGATTATTTATTTCTGTATTTATTTACTATATTTTATTTTTTTCATTTATTAAACGGACCTATTATATGTTTTTATTTTTATAAATTTATATAAAAGTTTTATCTCATGTTAGAGTTGGTGATACAAATCGAAAATCGAATTAATCGATTAGTTGTAAAGTTGACAACTAATCGATTTGAATTTTACAGACCCAACTTAGTCGATTAATCGATTAGTCGACTAATCGATTAATCGATTGGCCAACTAAATTGATTAGTCGACAAATAAACGATTAGTCAATTGGTCGTTTAATCAACTGATCATATAAGAATGTCAACTTTCAGTTGCTACCTTACGTGTATTTTACCAAGTTTCGTTTATTATTTATTCAATTAATCGATTGGTCAATCGATTAGTCGATTAATCGCCAACTAATCGATTAGTTGAATAAAATCGATTAATCGATTAGTTGGATAAAATGATCTATCAACTAATCGATTGAAAAATTTTCATCGATTTGTATCACTAGTTAGAGTTAACCTTTGGAGTTAGAATTAAGGTTTGGGAATGGTTCACCACAAAGTTGTACTAATTGCGAGCTAAATAACAGTATTAAAATAAATACTTAAGTACTTTCAAACTTTATACTTACTAAGTATAAAATTTTATATTTGTTAAATATTTAATTTTAAATAAGTATTTACAATTATATCTCAACATACCTTAGTTTTGATAAGCATTAAATAAGTATTTGCATAATAATTAACAAATTCTTATTAAGCACTTCAACAAATATTGCGATGTTCTCGAGGGTGTAGAGCATTAGAGTACTATTGTATCGATTACCCTAATTCACCGTATAAAAGATCACTCAGGATAGCAGTGCGAATCACGGGATCTTTATTAATCAAATATTTTGATTTTTTTCTCAAGACTGACTTTTAGAAAAGAAAATGTGCATGTTCTTTAAAATTTTCTCTTAATGATAATATACCCTCAACTACGTAGCAGACCCGGGTCTATTATATGGTTTTAAAGTAAGAGACCCGGTTCTTGTACTTATGATTTACGATAATTAGCTAGTTTTTTTGTGATAATTTTAAACATCATAGGTGCGTTTTAATAAAAGTTGATTTTTATTTTATTTTATTTATTTTATTTTGATTTTATTTACTTTATCTATTTATTCATTTATTTACTTTTTTTTGCGGATGTTAAGGTGGTCTCATAATATGAGTGCCGCAAGGGAAAACCTGGAATTGTGAGTTTTCCGAAATTTCATTTCATAAACGGCTTATAACGGGATATTGTCTGTTCTAAAAGTGAAATTTCCGAAAATAAAGAATTCCGGGTTTTCCCTTTGCAGCACTCATATAGTTTTATTGGATGCGAAGCAGCCAATAACGATAATTATTTGTAAAATAAAACATTATCCGGTTGTGAATTTTAATATGTCAGCTTCTGGGCCCCGAAGGAGCCCAGAAATGACACATATAAATTCGCTGCCAGATAACTGCGTAGCATACAATAACGGTGTCAATGACTCGAGTTTTTGGCCGTAATTACATAAGCTGCAAAACAACTCGAGTTCTGGCATGCACTATCATAGCAGCTGATTTATCGTTATTGAGCAAAAATTGGTAATTTGGCAATTTATGTTATCGGCTGAGTTTGCAACAAGAAGATGCAACTTAATTCGTGCTACACGCCTTGTATCATTTTTGAAATTTCGTGTATTTCACGAAATTAGTTGCGTTGTACTGTATATTCTTGATCATGCTCTTTATATCATATAAAACAAATAGAATTTTACATAGGCAGCCAATTTATTTTGAAGATAACTCAGCATCTACTAGGCCGGTTTTAATAATCTAACCACCATTAGATTCGTTATAATGAGCTCTACAACTTTCAATTAATCGACAAGACTCATTAACTTAGTAAAAAAATAGTTTTTCTTGGGTATTTGTGCATTTCTGCCAAAAATAATTTATAGTAATTTGCATTATGTTATACTATGTAATTGGTAGAATAATCAATTAATAAATTTTGTTATTATGTAGCTTAAAATAAACTGGTTTTTGATATACAACAGAATGAACAAAATTTTGATATTTTAATATTAGAATATTCTCAAATGCTTAAATCAATTGATCAGAAATAAAATTTTAAATAGTTAAAAATCAAAAAAACTAATTAAGTGAATGGCCACTTTACTAAAAAAAAGTCTAAAAACTAGGTGCACTAGTTTATATGAATGCTAGACTGAACCTAAACATGTTTATGAACTTATGAACTGAACCTAAACTGAACCTGAACTAGCTCTAAAAGTTCAATACTAAACTGAACCTAAACATGTTTTAAAAAATGTTCAAGTTCACTGAACCTGAACTTGACCTAAGTTCAGTTCAGGTTCATAGGAACACTAATTATACTGTAAATTATGTGGTTCAGGTATCACCAGAGTTGTAAAATTACCATATTTTTATATCCTACTAGATAAATTACTATGCCTCTGAAAATCCATGTTTTGTGTTTATTGACTGTCTACTATCCAATATTCATATTATTTAATACTAGCTGTTTTATGCAGAGATTATGTTCTATTAATTATGCGAAAATGGTCCTGATATGCAAAATTTGCAATCGCATATGCTATATGCAATAAAAATCATATCGCTTTCGCAGATATGTACTAGCACTATCCCTGGCTTAGTTTGTTACAAAATTCGATTTTCTCCATGTACCCACATGACATTTTCATATAAATCAACCAACCAAATTATAGCATGGAGAACTTTTGCATTTTTAGGAAAAGCACAGGATTTTTCATGCGGCAATTGACCAATCAGAAATTACATTTTCAGCACATGATATAAACAGATGGATAATCGCTTTACTTATTTGTGCGAGTGGTACAAACTTAAAAAGGAAATTCAATGTAAAAAAAATAAACTAAGTTAGTGAAATTAAAAATTTAGGGTTAGGTAGGGTTAGGGTCTTAACATTAGAAGCTATAGGGTTAGAGTGATGCCTATTATATGTAAAATTTCATTCCCGTCATTTTTAATTAGTGCACCAAGACAGGTTTATACACTTGTTTTCTTGTATTTTCTCTTTTT
Organism: Gigaspora rosea; assembly: GCA_003550325.1. Classification (NCBI taxonomy): domain Eukaryota; kingdom Fungi; phylum Glomeromycota; class Glomeromycetes; order Diversisporales; family Gigasporaceae; genus Gigaspora; species Gigaspora rosea. The sequence goes on from QKWP01001529.1 coordinate 120,776, forward strand.
ACAGTTTTTTTGTGTTTTTCTTCACTTTGCTCATGTGTCAGGCTGATCCGGGATCATCACATTTTACATTCTCCGATTGGCTAATTTCCTTTTTGGATTTGTATCACTCGCACAAATAAGTGCACACATGGATAATCATTGAACTACGCAGCAATCAATAAACGTAATTCATATATTGTTATTTCTATTATAGTTTAACTTCGAAGTAAAATAAGTCGCATTTTAGAAGAATAAAACTTTTCATCCAGATTATAAAACAATTTACAAGCATAAAAACTTGATTATAAAAGTTTTTAATAAGAATTTACACATTCTTTATTAATATTCTTAAACTTTTTTATCGTACATAATAAAACAACCTCTATTGAATTAAATATTCTTTGAAGAATATATATATTTCAAAAACAGTCTGTAAAGGTTATAATAAAACGAGTTAATTATTTAAATAATAACAGATAAGAAAAAACTGAAAAACAACGTTGAACTTTGCGAATTGTGTGGTAAAATATACTTATATTACCTCTTACTATAGAGTAGATAGTACTTCAACCGTTAAAAGAACGACCTTTTCCGGTGTGATGCAGCGCGATGCAGCACGATGCAACTTCAGTTTCTTGAAAAGACGTTCTCTATGAAGCTATTTTATTAGTAAAGTATTGCGTGATTGGATTGGTTTTTTTAAAGTTAACTTATACCCGAAAATTCTGGTTTTATACTACCATTCTATATAAATACTCGTGTAATGTCAATCCCAGAAATCATCAGAATCGAAGTCCTCCATGCTCCAAAATATTGTTTACACGATCAGCCTGAAGTCAAAAATCAAAAAAACGCAAGAATATAAAAACGGTAGTCTAAACCTATCTTGGGGCATTAATAAAAAATGTCGGGAAGGCAATTTTATTTATATGCCTGTTCTTACCTTAACCTGACCCTTCAAAAAATTACATGGGTACATGGCTTTAGCCATCCCGGTATTACTCGCAAAATATAATTTTACATGAAAACCAAGATTTGAGTTGCACAGGATTCTGGGGTGATATTTATTAAATCATAATATGAAAAAAAAGAAACTTTTCGAAGCGAAGGGTAATTTAAAAAAATTGATAACTAAAAAAAATCATCTTTTATATTATAACAAACTTTTCAATCCAATAAGTCACGTGTTTTATAAGTCAACCAATAATAATGCGATTATTTTTAACATGTTTGTTTAAATTAACCCCACCATACTTAAGCTTCGTAAGGGAACGTTAAACGAAATTATAAATTCAAACAGCCTAACTTGCAAAAAAATATTTTCTAGTCAAGGATAGCACATAATTTCATGGACATGGTTACGATGAGTGGCATTTGAATTGTATTATATAATGATAAATAGAATTCTTGGTTATAGCCAGTGAAGAATTTCTCAAAAAAATTTTTTGTTTTTTGAGAACATAAATTTTTAATTTTATGTTCTCAAAAAAAATTTAATGCACTATAATATTTTTTTAAAAATAAAATTTTTTAAAATTATATAATATTTATAATAAATTTATTTATTATAATTTTTAAACCAAAAATACTATATTTACTTAAATATCTATAATTGAAAATGAGAAGAACTAGCCCAAAAATCATAAGCTTTTTGAAAATTAAATTTTTTATAAAAAGGACCATTAACTTTGATCATTAAAGATAATTAAGAGTATCAATTTGCATTTTATTACGAACTTTTGTCTTAATTAAATTTTGTTGTAAAAAAATTTACTCAGTAAGAGAAGCGTAGTAAATTATGTGATTAGGGTTTACATAGGTCCTGACCCCTCCTTAGTGATAGGACTATTGACCAATCAAATTTTATAATATTTAAAAAAAACTCCAAAACGTCTTTGACCTAAAAATAAGATACTCTACAATCGACAAAAGTCGCTACATAGTAAAGTCTAAATTTTACTAAGCAAATCGATTAAAATCGCTTAAGAAACTTATTTAGCAGGTCAAAATACACTTACCACAAAATTTTTATAAGTATTGGAGAACTTTGTATTAATTGACTTTTGATTTTTACATTTGACGGAAAATTTAAAATTTTTTAAAAAAATATATTCGACGAATGTAAAAATTAAAAGTCAATTAATAAAAAGTTCTCCAATACTTATGAAAATTTTGCAATAAGTGTATTTTGACCTGCTGAATAAGTTTACTTAAGTGATTTTAATCGATTTGCTTAGTAAAATTTAGACTTTACTATGTAGCAACTATCTGCAATTAACTAAAAATCGATTTTACTTCAATATTATTAGCTATTTATACTATATATATATATATAGGACGTGATAGGTTGCAGACTCCCATTAGAAAATTATGTNTTTTACTTCAATATTATTAGCTATTTATACTATATATATATATATAGGACGTGATAGGTTGCGGACTCCCACTAGAAAATTATGTAATTTACTGCACTTCCCTTATTATTATTAATTTTATATATATCTTATGAGAACATAAATTATAAATTTTATGTTCTTAGCTTGTTCTCAAAAGAGAACATGATTTCTAATTGTAGTGTTCTCAAATTTTTTTAAATGTTCTTGAGAACATTGAGAACATTATATATTCTTCACTGGTTATAGCCCGTTGGTTTTTTTTAGGGATTAACAAATAGAATATATGTATGGTGTGTATGGTATAAATTTAATTGTAGAATATGTTAAATGTGTGATTATTTAATGGTGAAATTAGAAAGGAAATTCGTATTTTTTTATTAATTCAAATATTTGAAGATTATTAATTTGAAATTTTTAAAACATAAGAATCAATTTTTGTTACATGTGTTGTTATTTGTTATCTATCATTAAATTTGTTAAGCTATTACACCTTTATAAGGATTACGCCATTTACAACGATTATGGCAATTACAACCATTACTCATTGCAATATATTTACGACTTCGAGTATAAGTTGTAATTAGGGTTGCAACCCAGGTTGTAATTCGTAATGTCCGTAATTATTACTTACGGCTAGCAACCTTAGTAATAATCACATGTGCAGTTTTTTTTTATAAATACGTTAGCTGTTCGTAGCAGAGTATGATTAAGATAAGGATCAAGATCAAGAAAGATCAAGCAAGATCAGTGATGGTAAATGACCTGAAATGACCCAAATGACCCAAATGACAAATGACTAGTCATTGGGTCATTTCGAGGCTCAGATGACCTAGAAGGTCATTTAACATATGTTGGTTAATATTCTAATGCTATTTAGCCAATCAGAATTGGCCGACAAACAAAATTAGCTATAAGTCAATTAATGTTTATGTCTTAAGTAAGGTTTTTCGAAATAATAAATTGCATATTTCGAACACCTTACTTAAGACATAAATATTAATTGACAGTAAAATTTGGGACTTTAATATATAGCTAAGATTATCGATAAGGAAAGTAATAAAGGTTGATAACTTTTTATACGAGCAATTCGACCAATAAAATTATTTTATATGCCAATGACCTAAATGAACTTAAATAACAAAATGATCTTGTCATGATTCAATAGCTTGGAGTCATTTAAATTTTGATCAAACGATCGAGTTATTTACCATTCCTAGGTTGGACCGGGCATATAAACTTTTATTGGGTTTGGGCCGAGTCTACAAATACCTACCCCAACCCAGCTTACTTCGAAACCTATACGTATGCATTATGCAGTTAAAGTTGATCAATCTATGTAAAAAATAATAGATATGGGATACAAACTTTATATGCACGATGGCCCAGTGTGTCTCTATCATTTTTCGACAACCACTTCCCGAACAATAAAATCCCGACAAAAATTGACCGGAACTAACCCTAACCCTAACCTAATGCGGGCTAACTTGTCGGGAGTGTCATTTTGAGGTCATTTGAAAAATTTGCAAATGACCAGGTCATTTACCATCACTGAGCAAGATAGAGAGATCAATAGGTCTTATAAAACAATATCAAATTCGCGATACGTTTACTTTCCTTTTCTACCCATTTTTTCGCTAAAAATGATAAGATTCTAACCAAAATTGAACAATTTCTTGATTTGGAGAGGTAAAATAAATAAATATGCAAAATATAATATTAAGATCAATTATCTAGTAGAATTACAGTACGCTAACTTTCTCAATCTCTTTTTAGTTAACTTTTTAGCATTTAAAAATTTATCGCTATATAGACTTACTGTATAGCCAACTTGAATAGTATTAGGATTTGTGATTGATTTTATCAGCCAATCAGACAAAACTCTGCTCAGTTAGTGCAGCCAATCAAAAGGTTGCCAAAGACGATTATTTAATTTCCATCCGTCAAAATTCAGATGATTTGGAAGATCTAGATGATGTTAAAAGAACGCATTGTATCTTTGCCTTATCAAAGAAAGTCACTTGAAGCTCTCTTTGGGAGAAAGAGAATGGGCTGGGTAAATGTGCCTGAATGGTTGAATGAAGCTATCATTAAAATAATTCAAGGTTGTTATTATTATTAATTTATTTGATCAACCGCTAATTATGAACTATCTGAATAATTTTATCCTAATTATGTAGGTCAGGATAAGGAAATCATTAGATTTGATGCTGGACGGATATACAAGTCATTTCGATCAGTCACTGGATACAAGGTGAATACAGCAACAGGTGTGAACATGAAGTTAAACAAAGTAAATATCATTCCACTTTCAATTCATTGATTTTATATTTATGAATAAAGATCCAATTTTCGGTCCTTGCAAAAGTGCGCAAAGAACTTTTAAACGCACTTTACAGGATGAGCCTGATAATAAGCCGCACATCCTTGAATACGGCAATCGTGAGTCTCTCGCTTATGTTTCGGGTTATCTACCAATTACCTATGGTCCAATATACAATGTTCTCTATGAATTAAGCACACGACTACCGGATTTTTCTCCAAAAAATGTAATGGACTTTGGCACTGGCCCTGGTACTGTAATATGGTATGCATTTAGTTTGCGACTTTTTTTATATAATAGTCAAAATAATTCTAGCATTAATTGCATATTCTTTAATCTTGCTAGGGCAGCGCATGAAATATGGGGCAGCAATATAGAAAACTTTTTAGGAATCGATATATCCGAAGCCATGTTGAGGATGGCAGAAAATATATTATCTTGTGATTTTATTCTCTATGATTTATACTATTCAAATTCGTTAAATTGTTTATAAAAAAATTAACTTTTTTTTTTATTTTTTTAACCAGATCAAAACAAAATACAAAATATTGAGTTTAAAAAATATATCACATATGATCCAAAAGTAAATATTATTAGTACAAGTTACCTTTTCTTTTATTCCATTTTAGTTTCTCTATAAGAGAATTTTATAAAAATCTTACCTGTAACTAATTAAAATGTTTAACTTGTAGACGAGATATGATCTTGTTGTTTCTGCATTTACATTTAATGAACTCCCAAATGATAATATCAGACAATCTATCTTGGAGTCTTTGTGGAATAAAACAGAGGATACACTGGTAATTATTGTTGATAATTGCAATCCATTTTCCTTATTTTCTGATTTGATTATTCATGTCGTTATTCATGGCCTTCTTTCCCTAGGTACTGATTGAAAAGGGCACACCAGCTGGATTTAGAATAATTGCTGAAGCACGTAAAAAAATTCTACTTAGTTCAACTAAATTGCAGGCAGAAGTCAACTCACAAGTAGATAATCACGATAACGACTCGATATCGAAACTTACAAACTATGGGGCTCATGTTGTAGCACCGGTTAGTCATTAAAAACTCGTAATCTAAATTATTCTTGTATATATCATCATTAAACTATTATAATTATCTAGTGCCCACACGATGGTGAGTGTCCCTTGATCGAATCAAGGAATTGGTGTCACTTCTCGCAACGTATAAATAGACCGTCATATCTAGTCAGTATATAATTAAGATGTATTTTTCTTTCGAAATAACTAAGACTTATTTGTTTTTTTTGTTTTTAAGATGCAAACAAAAAAGGTGGTGGGTAACAACTATGAAGATTCAAAGTATTCTTATGTTATCTTGAGAAGGGGACCGCGTCCTAGGGTGCAAGCAGAAACATCAAAAACATTGGAAAAACTAACTCGTGAGGATGCAATAGATACAGAACTCGCCAGAAGTTTGTATATCAATGCAACTTATAATCTATTAATCAGTTTCAACATTTGAGTCTATTAATACTCATTATTATTTTTATTATAATTTAAAGATTTCTCAACTGAGGCGTTTCATTGGGCTCGCTTAATTTTGCCACCTATTAAACGAAGTGGTCATATCGTTATGGATTATTGCTCTAATACAGGCAAACGAAATGCAATTGTTTTATTATTGGTACATTCTATCCTTTTACCTAACCTTTTTAATCCTCTCATATAAAAGGTCATATTGAAAGGATGATAATTCCAAAGTCGCAAGGTAAAGTTCCTTATCGTGATGCTCGCAAAGCAATGTGGGGTGATTTGTTCCCTCATTCGCCAAAAAAACCTGCTGAACGCAGAAACATTGGAATTGATAAAAAGCATAACAAAGAGGAAATTTATATTATGGATGAAATAGAAGATGATGCCAATCAAGAAAATTCGCCTAGAAAAAGAAATGTTCCACGAAAAAAAAAAGAGTTGTAACTCCGTCCCTTTGAGCAAAGATATAGCATGATGCCAATCAAGAAAATTCGCCTAGAAAAAGAAATGTTCCACGAAAAAAAAAAAGAGTTGTAACTCCGTCCCTTTGAGCAAAGATATAGCCAGAGTATTTATTATCTTGTAGCTATTAAAGACCAAAAGTCATCAATAAAAGTAAACAATTATAAAAGAAAAAATATAAAAATAATTGTGAAGATACAATACATAAAATATTATATTGTTAAATTAACTATTTATATATTAAGCTTTTTTTTAATAATAAAAAAGATAATAAAGAGCAAGAGTGATTGATCATTTAACAAAAGTAAATAATAAACGATAAAAAAATGATTTAAAAAGAATACAAACTAGTAATCATTACTATTTCTCAGAATTCTTGAAAATAAATTAAGAATCAACAAAAATAAAGGTTGACTTGGTAAAATTACAAACTATAAGTTATCTATAATTTTTATTGTATATTACTAACTATAAGTATACATTTGTATATTATAAACTTTGAAGATTTAGATATTTATATAATATTATTTTTTTTTTTTTTTTTTTTT